>WBMZ01003278.1:0-62937 GCA_013400975.1 Atrichornis clamosus
CCACAACCCAGGACACGTGGATTTTGATTACTGTTATTCACTTACAGCACAAAATTTTAGTTCTGAGATGTGGAAGTAGATAAAATGTCCTTGTGAAATGTCATTTCCAATCAAATATTTTATTGTCATCAACAAAAAGAAACAATGGCTGAAGTAATTTTGTAAGACCGTTGATATCTGAATGTTCTCAGTTGGATTGAAGAGCCAGATCCCTCAATTCTATGTGATGTTTATGTCAAGATTCAAATTTATATCAAGTTTCACAAAGTGTTTTGCATGAAAGTTCTATAGGGTTTCACAATATAGTTAAGAAAATCAGAAATAACTACTTTGAAATTAGAGATGATTCAACAAAAATCCCACACAGCAGTTTGTTTTTTCTCTGGAAAGCAGATGACAAGCTTGTGGAATTAATGGAACAAAAATGTACTATTTTCTCCAGACAAGTCTGCTCATCAGAAACTGATTTTCACATCAAACTCAAATGTCATTCTAAGACATGTTGAATTTTATTCCAGAGAAGTTATTTAACACTCAGCCAATCTATAGAGTGACACAGGACACAAAATACAGGCAAATGATCAAGTTATTTTAAAGACAAAGTACTCCATTCACGCAGATTTAAATTGGTTTCCTTACTCACTGGCCACATATCTTAAAAGAACTCTTGATTGGAGTTGTGTGTTTCTCCCAGTCAGTCTACTCAGATTTTGTCCTGAATTATGCTACAGCCTGCTTGCTTGGAATATGACTGTTAGCTTAAATGCATACCATGAAGTAAAATATCTGAAAAGGGTGCCAGGTTAAGAGCTTAGATCTGCATGACATTCATAAATTGAGAGCCCTACTGGCCAACCCTATATGTATGCTAATGGAAGTACTGACACCCTGATCCACCCAAAATCTACTTGTGCTTTTTACTTCCAGCCCTTTAATTCATTCACACCTTAAATACCTCCATAGCTCTCTCAAATTCAGTCTCTCTACCCCTTTACAGCTCAATTAAGTTCACAATGTAACACCTACAAAATTTAAAATCTGTATGAATGCATAAGCACCCTGAATTTAAAGATGTAATTTTAGATAAATAAAGTAAGTAGCCTGCAAAATGAATGGTAGATTGCCACCCTATTGCTCTTCTATCCTCCCATGCAAATTAACTTCTCTAAGTTACTTTCTTTTTTCTTATTTTACATTCTTATCATGCTGCTTCTTACACATCTCCTTCCATGGATTAAAAAATGTAAACACTACCTCACCCACTGCTCATCACACTCGTAGTGAGTCTTTCAGAGCAATTCGAGAGACCTCTGAGATGAGATACCCTATATTGCTTTTCATGTAAATAATACAGTTATAGACGTAACGTTCTCATTAAGCATTTTGGTTCTACTTTTGATCTAAAATTGCTCATTGATCAACCAGTAGTGAGTTTTTTGCTTAAATAACTAGATCACTTTCAGGAGTGGGTGCATTTAGTTTTGAAATCTGCACCAGTTATGTAGTTCCAGGGTGCCATCCTCTCCTCCAATATCACTGCCTTGATAAACACTTAATTTCATTCAGTATCATAGTACCTATTTGCTTAATTTACTCCCCAGCTTCCTTATATTTTCTTTCAGCTTTAATAACCTTCTTTACAATCACTTGCAAATTTTGCTCTCTCAGTGTTTATCCCGTGTCCCTGATTATTGAACTAAATGATGATTTTAAACATAAATCCTAACTTTGTTAAGCTGGTGTCATGATATAAGCTACTATTTAGTCATATGTTTATGCACATGATAGTACTGATAGATCTGTCGTAGGTTGACCCTGGCCAGATGCCAGGCACCCACAAGAGATAGGGACCAGGAGAGATCACAGGCAAAACAGGCTCAAACTTGAAGATATGAAAGTGAATTTATTTCACTAACAGAAACAGAGCAGGATAATGAGAAGTGAAATGAGCCCTTAGAAAACACCTTTTCCTACCCACTTCTTCCTCCCATCTCTACCTTCTACCCCAAGGGCGCAGGGAAACGGGGAATGGGAGTTTTGGTCAGTCCCTCATCCATGGCTTCTTCTGCTGCGCAGGGAGAGGAGTTGTTTTCCCCTGCTGCACCGTGGGGTCCCTCCCCACGGGAGACAGTTCTCCAGGAACTTCTCCAATGTGAGTCCATCTCACGAGGAACAGCTCCCTGTGAACTGCTGCAACGTGAGTCCATCCCAAGGGCAGCAGCATCCCTCAAACTGCTGCAGTGTGGGTCCATGGGGGCAGTATCCTTCCAAGAATCCACCTGCTCCAGCGTGGGCTCCTCCACAGGCTGCAGGTGGATCTCTGCACCCCTATGGACCTCCATGGGCTGCAGGGGCACAGCTGCTTCACCATGGCCTTCACCATGAACTGCAGAGGAATCTCAGCTCCGGCTCCCTCACATCTTCTCACTCTCCCCCTCTTCTCTGGCTGGGTGTCTCCGTGTTTGTTTTCTGCTCACATCTTCTCACTCTCCCCCTCTTCTCTGGCTGGAATTAAAACTGCGCCACCAGGATTGTTTTGATTTTCTTCTTAAATCTGTTATCACAGAGGCGTTACTGCTACTTCTAATTGGCCCAGCCTTGGCCTGCGGCACATCCATCTTTGCAGCCAGCCAGGGACTGGCTCTGCTGGACATGGTGGAAGCTTCTAGCAGCTTCTCACAGAAGCCACTCCTGTAGCCTCCCCCGGTACCAAAAACCAGGCCTTGCAAACACAAGACAGCAGCCCATCTTGTTCCTAATCTCCAGGGTTTTTTTCAAATTTTGGCAGTCTTTATAAAAATCTATTGCATTTTGAATGTTGCTTAAATACTTTATGGGAAATGAATCATATAATATTAAAGTAATGTTATCTAAAAAATGTATTTCCTGTATATGCTGAGGTGAGGAAATATAACAGGAACCTTATCAAAGCTGATGGATGAATATATATAAATACTAACAAGTCAAATGCATCTTACTTCACCAAAAAACAGCTTAAAAAAACCCCACTCAATATTACTTCATTCTTCGTAATTCTGCAAGTTCAATATAAATCCAAAGTAACTTATAGAACTGTAGTGTAAAATCTTTTTATAGCTTAATGGAATAATTTATACTATGGTAAACCAGATTGATCAATGTCTCAAACACTGAGCAATTACAGTTGCTTTGTCAGTGTATCCAGGTGTCTCCAATGCTTTGATAAATAAAGTCAGCAAGTGGAAAATATAAAATGAAGCAAAAAACCCCAAAAACACCCAAACAAAACAGAGAATGCAGAACAAAATCCCAACCCAACTCCAAAATATTCACTGTGAAATTCAGGATAAATGAGACCTATTTAGAGAAATGCATTGTAGACAAGCTGAATCTATTGGGATTTTTCCAGTAAGCCAAATCAAAATTCTCAGAGGAGATGAATGACAGATATTTGAATATTGCATAGTGATGCTAACTCTCATGTTGACATCTTAGCAAATAAACAGGTTGCAAATATTATTATCTTAAAAAGTCTATTATCATAGTTTAAATAAAAACAAATGTTTGCCACAGAACACTTCTGTCTTTTGGCTATCCTTTTATCTTATATTTGCTATCTATAGGCACAACAAATACAACAAATTCACTGCAAGGAAATTCATTTTGAGGGAAACTCTAATCTTCAATATTTTCCTCATTACGTCTATATTCCTGTGGAATTACCAGAAGTAATTGCCACAAAAGTTGCAGTTGTCCTCTCAGGATAGTATTATATTGAAAGACCGTGTGGGTATGCATCTATTTGTTGATAATAGTATTCATCTATGTCATACTTTGCAAAGTAAATGAACCTAGAAAAAGATACAAGTTAAAAAGTCCAAACTATTAATTTTGAAGCAAGACAGCAACGGTTACCTACCTTAGATTTGAGTGCACCAGTTTCAGATCAGACTGTGTCAAGCTTACAAGTTATTTCAGGTTTAAAAGCCACTGTAATGTTCACTTTGCATATATTTGTATTAATTTAAAAAAAAATTACTCTCTAGCAGGTTTTCAGTTTTCTTTAATCCTTCTTGGTTTTGCTTATCAACAACTATCATCTTTGGTCATTCAATTGTATGATGCTTGCAGTCAGGTGTACCTGTTTGTTTCCAAAGGAAGAACATGAAGGTTCACAGGAGGAGCAGAAACTTAATATCATCAACTACATGTGACCTATAAGAAGCCAGGAGGTGAGAAATAATACTGTGGGGGATTTTCAGTTTAGCTAAACATGAAGGCCTGGCTAGGACATACTGAACTCATTATTGGATTTGACTGATAAATTCTGATCGTGTTACAAGATGATGTTAGTATGCACGGGCATGTCTTCCCTCATTTTGGTTTAATACTTTTTAAAAATAATTACATGATACTAATAAAATGCTAATAAAACTTCTGATTAGACAGTAATTTCTAGTTTTCAGCAGAAAACCCCCCCACCACCCTGAACTTTAAATACAGTTTGAGTGAAAGCTGTGTAAGTACATGGCTAAAATACAGTATCTTATATTCAAGTAAATTAATTTAAGAAACATCACAGAGCAGATTCAATCAGAAGTGAACCCAAAGCAGTTTTGTTCCAAAGTAACTCTTACAGTTTTCAGCACAGTTTGAATTTGTTACTGAATATCTGGTAATCTCCATACCAGATCTGATGACCCATCTGTTGAAGACTTTGTTCAACACCAACTGCTTATCACAGATTCAAAGAAAGACAAAGAACCTGCCTGTGCTTGGTAAACAATATGATAAAATTAAGTTGTAGCTAAAGTTATAGTAAAAGTTCCCTAATATGACATTAATCAAAATTTAGGTGTCAACAGAGGTAGAAAGCAGTCTTTATCACCGTGTTAGCTAAGTGGCAGGCAAACCTGCCTGGAAATGTGATCCAACCACACGGGATTTGTCTTCCTTATGCTTGGAAACATGAGGATTTTATCTCCTCTTCCTGAAGGGATTTATCTTATCCAAGGGTGTACCCTCAGTAACAGAAAGAATTAATCCTTTAATACTAAAGCCTTTGCATTAGTCATAGCTTGCAGCGATGAATGTCAGAAAATAGTTAGTATTGTGTAAAAAATTAAATGTTTAGATTGTTTTATTAATTGTTTTCCATTTCATTTGTACCCTTGTAATTGTATTGTACAACAGTTAGCTGAAACCAGGACAGGTATAAAAGCTATTTTGATTGCAGTCTCATCTCTGCAAACTTTTTACAAAATATCAAAGAGATGTAGGCTAATTTCCAGTGAAGGATGTATGCATGCTCACAATATCTGCAAATTATCCAATAGGTTAATCTAATAGCTGAACACCCTGTATTTGTCCTTGCTTATTTTTAAACCTAGGAGAGAACAGTTTTGAAATTCTGACACTTAAAATTTATAAAATTATAGTATCACTGGCAGACGTTGATGACTCTTACATGATTCATCCTGTTACAGGACACTTTCTCAATACAGAGTTCATAACTGGAGCATATTGTATATGTCACTTCAAATCCTCATTCAACTAGGCTTAATTGATGTCTGAGAAACAAGAGCACCTTAAAATAGCTGTAGTAGCTGATGCCTCTGATGTCAATATCTGCTATCTACAATTCTCATAACACAGTGACTTTGCAGGCATGACTTAAAAGTACTGCTATGGACTTGGATAGTGCACAGAACAAAAGGATTGATAGTCTGAAGGAGAGCAAATTCAAATGTTTTCTTAATATCCTCACAGCATAAAATATGATAGACTTTAGAAGGCATGAGTTGATGTAATTGACACTATGCAGTGGGAAAACAAGAAAACACAGCTATGCTCCATAGTACAATACCCACAACGAATGTTGTGACAATAGTTATCACTAATAGTATTCTCTAAGCTGACGTGAAATAAACTAAAAAGCTTATAATCTCAGAAAAAGAAAGTTGTGAAGGCTGAACATCTGTATGCAATAATGAACATTCTTTAACTGAAAACAAAGCCTAAAGAAATACCAATAGTTGCACTGAAAATTCATGAGATTCTCTGTTGATTTACTAACAGCTGGAATCTCTAATTATCCTAATATAATGAGGCACTTTAATCTTCACTAAAGTACTTTTCAAAAGTCTATCCAAAGATTTTTCTTCATCAGAGAAATGCAGTTAAATGTAATCTATCAACAGTGTGTACAGTCTGATTAAATTCTGTTCTTGGCTCCAGCAGCTTACTTTCACCTGTTGAGGTGACCTAAATCCTCCTGCATAGCAAATTTAATTTAGTGTACAGCTAAAAAAACTTCCATTTATTTTACAAATTTTGTGTAAAGATGTGGGATTTTTCTTAAAGAAAACCCAACAAACAAACAAACAAACAACCTCCCCAACCAAAAAAACCAACACGTTATGCACACAATTTAGCATTTGTATTTCTTCATTGACTTACTGCAGTTGCACACATAAAAGGCATGAAAAGCTTCTGAAAAACCATTTTCAACACAAACAATAGGCATCTTAAGGATACCCAAGCTCCTCATTTTGGGAATATGCACTCTGGAATTATAACTCCTGTTAAGTCAGCAATAATTGTTTGTATACTCACAGTTGACATACTGGAGAGTTTTCCACTTCGGAAGGACTTCTAAAGGAAGTAGACCTTTCTCAAACATATTAATGTTTTTGTATACCAATAGGTCCAAACAGGACTTAGTATTTCCACTTAAGAAATAAACAGAAACATCAATTACATTGGGGAAAAAAAAAACCAGAACCAAACCCAAGATAGAATACATAAAGAGAAATGGGTTTAAATTCTAACATGCTTCCAAAATGTCCAAAAATTTGGAAGTCTTACACCTAAACCTTTGTACTGCATTATGGCAAGATGGAAAAGCTGAATATTCCTCTTAGTTTATTTTCTGTAGATTTAAATATCCTTGTTACATTTGTTGAGCTCACTTTGCAGTTATCTTTAGCTGTCACTATTTAGGATTTCTTTTAAAAACAATGGTGTTATTAAGCAAAAGTGGCTAAACAAGCTTTGAGAGGTATTTTATAAAACTTTTTTTGAAAAATTAATAGGGACATATGAGTCAATCCTATCTTCATATTTGCTAATTGCTTCAGAAAACTTTTAAAAGAAGGAGGTAGGCAGGTCCACTTAAAAAAAAATCCACTCTCATACTGCAAATCCAGATGCTGACTAGTTATAATAGTTTTTATTTAACTGGTTTAATACTGATGTCAGGCTGATAGGTCTGTACTTTACTATATCTTTCTAGAACTTTTATTTTTAAAGTCAGTGTTACCTTTTCAAACCTACCTTTGTAGCAAGGAAATTGATAAACTCCTGGTTAAAAATACTATTAGCAATTTATCTGCTCTACCCCTAAGTTCTCTTAGAAAGTAAATGCCATTCCATTCCTTCTGACTTGTGAGGGTTCATGCTATCAACTTGTTCCATATCCTCTTCAATTTCAGACTTATCCTCTGCTGAGCCATCTGCAATGATGAGTTTGAACATGTGAATTGCTGTCATTCTTTCACAGAGCAACCTCTTGAACAATTTTAGCTTTTCCATGAAGGTCTTGCCTTCGCTAAGTGCTCTTTAACACCCTGTTCTGCAACTAGCTGAACAGACTTGCTGAAAGTTTTCTTTTTATTTTCCTGTTTTGCTGTTTATGTTGATTCCTATGTCAATTGCTTTTCAAAGTCTTTTGAATTAATTTCAAATTTAAAATTTTGTTTCACAACGTTCCTCACATTTTCTACTCTCTTTCTGAAAAAGCTGTCTTCAGCTTTTTAGAGATGGTTTCTTATGTATAACGATTTTCCTCTCCTTTTGGCTAAACCACCTTTTTCAAAATTCTTTAGTGCTGCACATCTTGAAAAGTAATGGCCACAAAGCCATAAGGATTGAATTCCCTTAGCTTTGCTCTTCAGATTCTTCCTTAAAAGTGTCTTTATTTTTACACAGATTAGTTTTCAATGGACCTACTGACTTTTGTAAATCCTGTGAGGATATTAAATATGATGACAATCATTGTTAAACAGTTACTCTTCATCAATAAAGTCTTTACCCAGACCCTGGACACTGCTTGGCACCAAATCACAGATTTCATCTCCTCTTGCAGGCTCCCTATGCAGCTGCCTTGTGAAAAAAAATAATCACCACATTTAAAAGTTTTTCCACTGTATTGCATCCTGACGTTATGTTTGGCCCATATGCATAGCAGTGGAAGAGAGAAGGGGAGAAAGTGGAGTCTCCCACCATGCTTTAATTTCTCTTGCTGCTTCTATATGTCAGCATATGGCGATAAATGACGGTCTGAAGACTCACTGCATACAGATTCTGCATTACTCACTGGGATGGTTGGTTTATTTTACTTAATTCTAGCTCTCTTTAACTTACACTATTAATTTGTGACCAACATGGCTTACTGTGAATTTCTTGTGCATTTTGTATTTTAGTGTGAAAATGACAGAATGTCTTCCTGCCACACGTCTCCTGCTGACTAGTATGTCAGGGACATCATGTATGGCCAGATATTTCAGTCCCTTCATCTTGTTTCTTTGTCACATTTCTCTCTGAAAATTACGAGACACACAAAGTAAATGTTAAACAGAGAGTAAAACAGATTATTTTCATATATTGGCCATGGCAAGAGTACTGCCTAGGACTGGTTACATAATGTTACTGATGAAGCTGTGGTTTTAAATGCCAAGAAGGACAATTCAGGTTAGATTTTGAACTGTAATATTTGGGGCAAAAACAAGCAAACATGAAATCTGGCAATAGAGATTTTATTATTAATGTTTTTTTGTCTTTTGTGATTACTTATTACTTCACGGTTATTTTTAAGGGTGAGAGTCAGCTGTTACTTCTACAAATCACAGTCTGTCATGGTCTTTTTATTTGCATTTCTTACATTCCTTTAAGATATTTTCCAGACAATTGAGCAGAAAAAAATGGCATAGTTCTTTGCTAGTGTACTTCATGCAGATAAGGCTTCAAGACAGTTGATGGCTGATATAAACCTAGTTTTTAGTTCTATTCTTCAAGCTTTTAAGCAGAAGTTACAGTTATATTAAAAATGTAGGTGTGTTAAACTTTTAGAGGACACTGTAATATACTTTCGACTTTCCCAAACCTTGAACAGTAAAAGTCTTTTCTGTCCAGTAAAGTGAAATGATTTGGGCTTCAAGAAATGCCAAAATTTATTCAGAATTGTAAGTACTGTTGTTTTAAGGAAGGATACAGGACATGGCATGACTGGGCAAGAAGGTGATAATAGAGTTCAGCTATTAAATGGTTATTATGTGACTGTAAGACTGACAAAAAGGTAATATTAGTTTATATTTTTAGCTCTATTGATATATTTCTAAAGTCTATATTCTGTTTTGACTTTGTGTGCTAGTTTGAGTGAAATTTACATTTCAGAAAATATGAAGTTTGTCAATCTATTCACTGAAGAGGAAAAAAAATTAAGTTGGAAGTTACAGACATTCAAATTTTTCTCCTTTGGATACATATTTTTGAGGGAGGTACTAGATCACAGACCCCATCTTTTGACATACATCAGTACTAATGTGGAGTGACACTTGACAGCAGTAGAAACACAGTGCTAATTAGTGTGCCAGCCGTTTGCCTGTCCTGATTGAAAGGTGTTAATTCCATTAGATGATGCTTCATGGTGAAATATAAGACAAAGGAGTGGGGGAAGAGTTCTGACATCTTCCTACATCTATTTAGAGACCTGAATTGGTCACATATCAAAGATAAACTTTTCATCATTTTTGCTGAGTTCTGATCTGACCACACTGTAGCATCTCAAAATTTCAGCTTATAGCAGGTTTATTCCAAGTACATGGTAATTGTAACTTTCATGCAATCATATACCTGAACAGGGCTTCTCATGTCATATGATGCTTGTCCAAGTTATCAGAAGCCTTGGTACTGCATAAAGGAACTTCCTGACAGGAACTTGACTTTTTGTAATGTGGGAAAATGATATCAATATATTCTAATTAAAAAGCAATTTTCAGCAAATGAAATCACTTCTATATCCATTCTTACAATTATTTTCTGAGAACATTCATCAGCAGATGGACATTGTCTCCAAAATTGTGGCCTAAAAACTTTCCTCTGCACTTTTTCTCTGCTATTTTCCAGAAGACTGTCCTGGAATTCATCTTAACATAGTTTTCCTACTGCATATACTAGGACTATAGCCACCTAAGGATAGCCTGAAGTTGTTATCAGCCTAGAAAACTTTCCTATTTAAGCCTTTGAGATTACACTTCAGCTGTGGAAATTTGACCCCTTTCATATACAGCTCACCCTTCCAACAGACTGCACAACAAGGAAATATCTATGCATACATGAAAAATGAGCAAGTCAATCATTGATGTTCTGCTTCAGTATGCAGTACAACGAACACACCAATTCCCTCATTTTCCTTCTCTTCCACCTGAAAGCATTAAACAGCTATAATACTCTCAGCATGTGGACAAATGTCACCACTCAGAAGTCAGTTGTTTTATTAGCTTTTCTCAGCAATTTCAAAATCTTGTTTAAATCATTTGACTTGCCTTTGTAAAGTTTCTCTGGAAAGCTTATTTTCATAAAGAAAATAATTTTTTATCACTGATTTGACAGAAATTTTGCTTCTACTACTATTTATTAAAGATTCAAATCCCAGTCATTAGAGAGAAGATGTGATGATTTATTAGCAACATGAACACTCAGCTCAGGCTGAATGTTCAGGATTACAGAGGACTCTAAATGATGCAAGGCAGGCTCACAAGCTTAGGGTAAAAACATTTCATGATGCTGATTTTCATTGCTGTGGTAATTCTTTCGCATTCTAATTAGCAGGTAATACCCAACGGATTAATTGCTCTTCCCAAGTATTTCCCTATTTTCTTCTTTTTCTAGTATTGTTTCTTGTCTCATTGCACAGGAATATTTACTAAACACTTGCTCAGTACTACCTATTCTACCATATTTTCCACAACTATCAATAAAGGAACATGGAACCAGACATCAGAACATAAAGAGAAACAATAGAAGATGAGGAACCGATGATTATTAGAGGTAGTACAAGCACATACATGCTTGTGGTGGTTTTGGCTGGGGTACAGTGAATTTTTTTCACAGTGGCTGGCATGAGGCTGTGTTTTGGATTTGTGTTGAACACAGAGATGATAATGTAGAGATTTATTTTTTTTTTTTTTTCTGATCAGGGCTTGCACTGAGCCAAGGCCTTTTCTGCTTTTCATACTGACGTGCTGGAAAGGAAGTTGGGTGTGCTTGGGAGGCTGGGAGGAGACACAGCCAAGACAGGTGACCCAAACTGACCAAAGGGATATTGCAGACCATATAACATCATGCTCAGTATATAAGGTGTGGGAAACAAGGAGAGAGTGCGGGGACGTTTGGAGTGGTGGCATTTGTCTTCCCAAGTCACCCTAACATGTGATGGAGCTCTGCTCTCCTGGAGATGTCTGAACACCTGCCTGCCCATGGGAAGCAATGAAGTAATTTCTTGTTTTGCTTTGCTTGTGTGTAGAGCTTTTGGTTTTCCTGTTAATCTGTCTTTATCTCAACTACGAATTCTCCAGCTTTTACCTTTCTGATCCCTCTCCGGTCGCACTGGTGGAGGAGTGTGCTTGGCTGTAGGCTGGGGTTAAACCACAACAATCCATTACACATGAAACATCCCAAGAAACAGGTAGATTTCAGTTTAATCCTTCCACTGTGATTACCTGCAGTAAAGTACAATTCTTCACAGTTCAAACCACTGTGCTATTATATAATGCTGTGTTTGCAACTTCATGATTCTTGCCTGAGATCTGGTTATCCTACTTCAAAACAATACATCCTTATGTCAGAATGTAAGGCAGAATTCTTTCAGCTCCAAACACAAAGAGGTAAGAGTATATGGGTAAACAAAATCAATGATTCAGAAAAAGTAGTTCTAAAATGCTCAGCACACAGAGCCTCTTGTCCTTCTTCATTGGAAGAAATAAGATACCTTGCAGAAAAATGTATCCTGAGAACTGGAACTGAATTTTACACAAACTGCTAGGTGTTAAAAATGCAACACTTATCATCAGGGTGAGTAGGAAAGAAGCCCACTTTATATGTAAATTTCTGTACTGCTCATGAAATCAAAAGTCTGTTATACACTCAGCAACATAAGTGTGCAGTGCATGGGCAGATACACACAGACAGACTCGAGTACATCAGAATGGGCTGTCTTAATGGCATATATACATTAGTAGAAACCCATAAAAGAATGTTAGAAAGCTACCTGGAGCTGCAAGGTGGTGTTTTTTCTTGACAGGTTACCATGCAGTGCTGTTAGTAGAAATTGAATACAATCGCTGAAAACAGGTACTAAAATCTTCCATTTCTTTTATGCAGAGTAAATCTCAAGAAAACTAGTGCACTTCAGCAGCACCCAACAACTTAGAGATCTCTTCAGGAAATACAGGTACAGATATGTGCTTTTCACTTCTATTTGTTTTGTTGAGATAGTTATTGATTATTTTAATTTTTGTATGATCACACTTCTGTAGTTAAGACTACGTCAGCACTTCAACCCTGAAAATATTTTCAAGGGACTTCAACTTGCCTAAAAAATTACTCAGAACCACAGTGTGTCACACAAAAAACTCAATCTGGTATAAGAACATCCTTTTATGATTAAGACTTCTCTTGCATTTAACATAAGGTTATAGCAATACATTGGTGGATTTTTTAAGTCTAAAGGAGAAATAAATATATATATTACTCGTTGATATGCATTTGTTTTATGTATCTTCTTGCCAAACTTCAGCTACTTTGTTTGTTATATTCAAAAAAACACCAACTGTTCCAAAGGAATGCAGTTTTCAATACAGATCAGTTTTTCCCTCTAAAATGAGTCAGTAACAGTAACTTCAAAGAGACATATGTGGAATGGAAATGTATGATTTGCTTAGTTTCTGCTAAAAATAGCACCTAGCTAAGTGAACCAGAAGGAAAAATAACACTCTTAGATTTTAATTTTCTGTCTTTATGTCAAATAGCTCCAACCAAAAAAAAAAAGGGTCATGGTACATCATTGAAGGCAGAATCAAGCCCAGGTCATTAACAAAAACTCTATCCTGTCCCATTAAAAGAACAGAACCACCAAAAAACCGAAAGAGCAACCACCCAACGACAACTCCACGATGCAATACTCACACTACTGCTGTTTCTTTGACAAGTGACCATCCTAAAAGGAATATTTCATCCTTAGAAGTGCTACTTTTAACCATTGCATCTTCTTCATTCTCCCAATCTATTTAATGAAAAATCTAATAACTATTTTCCAACTCTTAACAAGAGGAACAATTGCTGTCATTTGTAATATGCATAGCTCTGTGTCAATAGTGCTGGCTAAAAGACCCAGCTCACTGAAAAGGATTTCTACATAATTATAATAAAATGATACCAAACTCTGAGTAGTTCTTCAGAAACCATGCTTAAAGAACGCACTTCACAATCCAGGGTGTTCAATTAATAAGCTATAAGCCACATGCAGTCTCTAAGACCCCAACAATACTGTTCATTTATCTTGTGGTGCCAAATTATTCTGGAGGACAACAGTCAGTGTCTGCCTTAGCCTTCATTCAGAGCATGGCTCAGAGAATGACATGCAAACATTCCCTGACAGCAATGTAGGGCTGGATGATTTAATAAGGAAATTAAACAAGAACACTATAAAAGTAAAGAAAAAATGACAAAAAATCTTAGTAGTAATGAAATTAAGACTTTAAAAGATCATTAAGATTAATTTCTTTAGGAAATAAAGCCATACTCTACAGAGATTTGAACAACTGAACTTTATGATAAGAGCAGTGTTTCTGCGGAGCAATTTTAAAGTGAATTACTAGCCAAAAATAACTACCATATAACTACGTGAAAGAAAAACAGGAATCACATTGAAGGCAGGGCACATCCATACAGAAATCAGTTATTTAGTGTTCTGTCAATTTAAAGAAACAGATGTGTCCCATCAAACTTGCAGCAACACGAATATAGTTGAAGAAATCTTCTATTTCAAAGTGCACATACTACCTTTCTCAGAAAGAAAAACCCTAAAGCACATAGGATGCAAAATTATAGCTTTCAGAAATTGTGGAATTTCAGTGATGTGTAGTTATCACAGACCAGGATTCAGTTGTACAAATCTTTCAGACTTGGGTGGAGCTGGAAATATGCCAGGTCTACTGAATTTCAGGATGCATAGTCATTTATTAGGCTTTGAAAAAAATGGATTAGGTTTTTGGCTGAGGTCTCTTATGCAGGTGGGAACTTACGAGATCATTTACTCCAAATCCAAACTTATTTCCAAATGCAAGGACACTTGTTACTCTTTAACTTGCCCACAGTTCAGGTCATGGCAACCATTTTTAGGATGGTTTTTGTTTCCTTATGTTAGACAGTAACAACCAAAGATTATGATGGCAGATAACTCCTGTGTTTTTAAAATATTTCATACATAAACCAGAGATTTTTACTTGAAACAGCATTTGTAAGCAACTTGGAAGTTAGGAAAGTTTAATTCTGAAGAACATATGTCTTTTAAAAAACACTAATTTAAAAAAAAAGTGTTTTTATTAAAAATAGCAGACAGCCATTTTGTCACTTAAATGCACTTCTCAAACAGGCAGTTGAAATATTAAATACAGACTTTCATATACACAAAGATACATTACTCAATATGAAATAGACATTTGAAACTGGTGATACAGACGCTTGTCCAAGTGTCTGTCCTACCAGTTTAGCTGGCTGATGGCAGTGATAAAGTGTTCTGTGGAGCATTTACCAACATACAGGCATTATCTGAGGGGTCAGTATCTACTTTTCTGCAAGTAAGACACAGGAAGACAAAGGTCAATGTTCTCCTCATGAGATAGGATATCTAGATATTCATCCAGGTAAAATGCTACATTTACATATATTATTGAAGTAAATATATATAATGTCACATTCCTTCATTGTTACATTTCTAGAAGTATAAATGTTAACAGTCCTTACAATACAGTTGTTCCTGAAATACTTTTCTTTGAAACTAACATTTAATAATTAGATGAAATACAGGCCAAAAATAAAAACCCTTCCTCTCAAAATTTCTATTTGGAGCAGTATTGGAATTCTGCTGCAAGCAATTCTATGGCTGCACCTGACTGACTTACAAATAAATAATTGTTTAGGTAATCTTTAGGAGTTGTGTGTTCCAGCCAAGATGAAACCAATAATTGCAAGGTAATTTTCTTATTCTTTGGGCAGTTGTATTTAAAACTTTGCATTTAAAGTAAGTTTTTTTATGGTTTTGTTCATTTGTTTTCCCCCTTTCTTCATAGAATTGCTTCTCACATTTTTCTTCTTCCAGAACACCCACCCATGTTTTGGCTCCATGTCTTTTGCAACATCTAGACAGTGTTGTAGAAGAGGCTTTACCTTTTAGGCCAACTGGTCATAACCTCTCAATTCCATCTTCCCTGAATAAAAACCCCAGAGCTAGTATACAGAAGGCT
This sequence comes from Atrichornis clamosus, assembly GCA_013400975.1. Lineage (NCBI taxonomy): Eukaryota > Metazoa > Chordata > Aves > Passeriformes > Menuridae > Atrichornis > Atrichornis clamosus. Next base: position 15,564 of record WBMZ01003278.1, read on the forward strand.
AGTGTTTCCTTTTATTATGACTATCATGGAATTAATAGAGCAGAACAATTGGAGATCACTGGATTGTGGAAAAATGCTGAATGTCAGAACTGATGTCTATAGGGTCCTTCCAATTTTTCAGCAAGTCATAGTCCTCAAATCTTAGAAATCCTTGTGTAGCTGACTACTAGCTCAAAAATAGGCAGATTTTTATACAGGATATTATTTTCCTTACACAGTTTTCCACAGGAAAATAAAAATGTATGGGCTAATCTTGTGTGGGACAATTTCAAAAAGAGAATATAATGGATCTTCAAAAGTTCAGATTCACAAGCAGGCTGTCTGCAAGTTAAGTCAGCATCATCAGATGCCATACTTAAAGTCTGATATTTTCCACAGAAAATCATGTAGACTTTCAGATGCCATACTTAAAGTCTGATATTTTCCACAGAAAATCATGTAGAGTAGAGTTAAGAAAGCTATTAACTTCGTAAATTATAGAGATTTCTGCATTTTGAAGTGTATTGCTTAGTGCAAGAAGTAAAATAAGTAATTTGGTTTACAAAATATGGATTAAAAGCACTATCAATCCAGATAGCATTTTCCTTAGAAAGTAATTTATTGTTGATGAGCACTGAAAGATTACTGGGGGGAAAATCACTCAATAAAGCTTAAACATTATCTGATTATCATTTGATTGTTTAAGAAAAGTCAAGTATGGTGCAGAAGATTTCTTTTGTAATTGGATTTTTTTTCCAAAAGCATCTGATGTTTTGTAAGTGAAATGGTTGCAACTCTAAAAAAATCAATTATGGTTATTATCCTTAAATTATAAACTAACACATTATTAGTGCACAATTAAAATACAGGGAAGGGAAACAAGTTTGTCCATGAACCACTGCTGAATCTTTCAACTGATGCAAATTGCTACAGATACTTTAAACACTTCTTAGGTTGATTAATTTTATTTGCAATCCATCAGGAAAGATACAAACCCAAAATGTACAACCATCCACTTGATGAGACTTTTATTAAACTTAGTTGAGGCCCCAAGTAAGTAAGTTTTAATTCTTCATTTTCAGACAAAAGAAATTTCACACTGTGTTTCTAAGGAATGTAAGACCTTCACTAAGATCTGTTATCTGACACAAAAAATGAGATAATTGATCATACAGACTAATTGAATACATTCCAGTGTTTATATTTCCACTATCAAACATCTCTCCTAAAGCATCAATCACATGATAAACCATAGTATTGTGGTTCAATTTGTTGATTATCTACAGGAATCATTGGTCAGGTTAATTTCAAAATTATGACAATTACACAGTCCAAGTTTAAGGAGATGTGACTTACACGCCTGAGGAACCACTGCCAATTTGATTTTTCATTGTCTGCATTGCAAAAAGCCCACTTTGCATCAAACCATGGGAAATATTAAAGAAAGGGTCCATTTTCCTTTAATTCATTTTCTTCCTATGTAGAATCCAAATATAAATAGCTGGACTCAAATCTTAAAAGTTTATACATATATTTTACAGAGATGAGCTGTTCCACTGAAATCAGTAAGGCTGTTCACACATGTATAATGAACTGCATACGTGGCATGTGGTGAGCTCAGGCTCTTACCTACCAACGTGCAAGGGGAAAAAGATGTACAGACAGTGAGAAGGATAATTATTAATAAGAAAAATATTTCACATTATCCAACTTTTACTACAAATAAGGATATTTAGCTAAAATTAAGGACTCATCTTAGAGTGCAAGAGCTCTCCATCCCCACGTGTAAGGAATCATGCAAGGCAGGCAGGAAACTGGAATGGCTGAGCCAGGACCTGCTCCTCAAACTGAGGAGTAAGAAAGAAATGCATTCCAGTGGAAGCAGGGACAGGTTACCTGTGGGAAGTACAGGGAATCAGTTTGGAGGTGTGGGAATGGGATCAGGAAAGCCAAGACACAGATGGAATGGTACTTGGTAATTGACGTGAAGAATAACAAGAGGGTATTCTATAAGTATGTAGGTCAGAAAAGAAAGGCCAACAAAAGTGTTCCCCATCCTCTGAGAAACGAGAAGGGAAAACTGGTGACAATTGATACGGACAAGGCTGAGGTACGCCATGATCTTTCTGCCTCAGTCTTCACTGGCAGTCAGGTTTCCCATGTCTCTAGATGGGGGTTGAGAGAGCAAAGATCCTCCCACTGTAAGTGAAGGGCAGGTTTGAGACCACTTGAACCTGAATAGCCATAAGTCTATACGGCCTGATAAGATATATTCCAGGGTTCTGAGGAAACCAGATGACGTTGTTGCCAAGTCACACTCCATCATATTTGAAAAGTCATGGCAGTTAGGCAAAGTTCCGAGTGGCTAAAACAAAGGGAAACATCACTTTTTCTTTAAAAAAAAAGGAAGAAAGAAAGACATGGGGAACTACAGACTGGTGAGCCTCACCTCTGTGCCTGGGAAGATCATGGAGCAGATCCTAGTAGGAAATAAGCTTAGGCACATACAATATGGAGAGGGATCCAAGACAACCAGCACAGCTTCACTAAGGGAAAATCGTGCCTGACCAATATGGTGGCTTTCTATGACCAAGCGACTACAATGGGCAACAAGGGAAGACTGACCAAGGTGATCTGAACTTCTGCAAGGCCTTTGACACTGTCCCACATGTGTGGGATTTGAAGGGTAGGCTATTTAGTGTTTAAGGAATTGGCTGGATGGACACAGACAGAGTTGTGGGAAATGGTTCTATCTTCAGGTGGAGACCAGTAATGAGTTATGTCCCTCAGGGATCTGTCTCGGACTGATGCTCTTTAATATCTTCACCAATGACATGGGCAAAGGGACTGAGTTTACCCTCAGCAAATTTTCAGATTATGCCAAGCTGAGTGCTGCAGCTGACACATCTGAAGGATGGGATGCCATCCAGAGGGACCTGGACAAAGTTGAGAAGTGGGCTCATAGGAATCTCATGTGGTTTATTTAACAAGACCAAATTCCAGGTGCTGCACCTGGGTCAGGGCAACGGCTGGTATCAACACAGGCTGGGGGATAAAGGGATTGAGAGCAACCCTGCTGAGTAGGACTTTGACGTGCTGGTGGATGAGAGACTGGACTTGAGCCAGCAACTTGCGCTTGCAGCCCAGAAAGTCAACTGGGCTGCATCCAAAGCAGCGTGGCCAGTAGAGGGAAGGAGGGGACTCCACCACTCTGCTCTGCTCTGGTGAGACCCCACCTGGAGTGTTGCATCCAGCTCTGGGATTTTCAGCACAGGAGGGACATAAATGTGTTGGAGCAAGTCCAGATGAGGGCCCACCAAAGTGATTAGAGGAATGGAGCATCTCTCCTATAAGGAAAGGCTGAGAGAACTAGGATTTTTTGACCTGGAGAAAACAAGGCTTTGGTATGACCTAATACCCAATAGGAATAGGACACCTCATGTACATGAATAAAATTACTCTTGTAAATCTATACTTTGCATCCTAGCCTCTCTCCTTAGTCAGCACCGGCCACTTGTGAATATTTTGGTGACACATCCAACTCTATTTTAACAGGCGATATACTGAATTACTTTTCCCCAAGCTGAGTCTGTTTTGCCCATCACAGTAACTGGGCCGTGATGTCCCAGTTCTCATCTCGACCAACAAGCTTTTCCATTTCCCTAGTCCTGTACAGGAGGGGGACTGAGAGAGCAGCTGGGTGGGGTCTTGCAGACAGCCTAGGTCAACCCACCACATCAACAAAGCCGACTGAAGTGGAAGAGGGGAGCAATGTTTTTGCACACTAAACAAAATATTACAGTCCATTCTCATAATCTGGGATATCAAAACAATCACAACACAAATTTTGGAAAACTATACAATTTGAAAAACCTTTTTTCTCTCCAATATTGAGTAAAGTTTTAGAATGTACAACAATTCAAAGCTGATGTATAATGTAGCTAATTCACACCCGTGTGAGGTAAGGTAGTTATTAAGGCAATATCAGTAATGGCTTTAAAAGACTGAAACCTTTTGAGTGTTCTCAGTATTAGCAAGCAATTTCCAGACTATTTCTAGGGAATTTAACTACCATAACAGAAATTGCTTTGGTTTTTACAAATCATTTGTTCAGGTAAAAAAGCTTTCAGCTCACTGGTGATATTTACTGAGCCAACTAATATGCTATAAGATTAAGGGAAAGAATGACAGAATAGATGAGTGATGGATTTAAGGGCCATATTCTGACATTCTTTTCTCAGTCCACGAACTGGATAATTTTACCTTAATTATACACCCTAATTCCTCTTCAGTGATTAACAAACCTTGTCATTGTGCATTTTGGTGTCTGATATTCTCAGGGTTACCTTTATTCCTAGTCTCTGTTGAAATTGCACCTTCATAGGGGCAATTAAAAAATTTTTAAAACTGAAACAGATAAGTGAGGGCAATTGCAGAATGTCAAAGATGTGTGCTAGTTAGAACTATAGAAATATCTGAAGGAGTAAGTGCGTGTGCAAATCTGAGGGCTTTGCAAAGAAACTGGGGAAAATAGGTTGTGGAAAACAGTGTCATACATACAGCACAATGAGGCACTGGCCTTAGTCTGAACCCAAATCAACAATTCTGGCAAAGCAGCATATTCCTCTGACAACAGGCAATTTGAAAGCCAATTAACATAGGAATTGCAAGCAGGACATGCAATAAAATCTCACTGTGCTATTGAAAAATAACAAAACTAGAAAACTTTGCAATAAAATCTAAAATGGGAAGGAGGTGCTTATTCTGCTGGTCTTGCAATCATCCTGGTATACAGAATGTGAGGCAAGGCTTTCCCTATTCTCAAGGCTGTAAAGGCTAATATGACATCAAAGACAAGGTAGGATTCTATTAACTAATAAGTGTGGGAAGATGCAAGAATAGGAATGTATCTAAACACTTCCACCCCCATTTCGAGTGGCCTTAACATAGCTGCTGCTTAGGGGCCCCAAGAGTAAGAAAGAAAATGTATTTAGGCCTGGTGAGAAAGCAAGAGCGTCCAAGGAGGAGTCATGTTACTTGCAGTCACATTAATGTTGCTCTGTGAATGTAAGATGGCTGAAGGGTAACTCCACATGTGTGTGAAGGCAAATATTCACATCTGAGTCCCCAGGCAATACAACACTTAAAGGATGGGGCATGTGTTTTGAGATCAAACATGAATTGAAGTGGCTGTAATTGCAGGGCTCAATCAACTGATGGTGTAGGCACTGATATTCCTCACCACTTAAGCAGTTAAAAGCTTTTTCTTTGATTATATGCAATGTAATTTCTACTGTTGTATCAGACAGACGCTTTAGCAAATTATTTTCAGGGTAGAAGAATGAAGGCAGCCTGTAACAGAGGGATTAGTTCTGGCTGCTGTGCTATACTTCCCAAGGGATGATTTAGTAGTGTACTTTGTTTATGTCAGCAAATATTATCCCACCAATATCATTACAGCCATCTGCTATAAGGCACAGTCTTGCCTGCAAAAGTAATGCCTTTTTAGTATCTAACACACCTTTGTATTAAAACACTTCTTGCTTGTAATGCCAGTAATATAAAAGAACATCCAGTTCTTTATTGTTGGGCTTTCTACCACACTGTGGTAAGATAGCACCACATTGTGCTGGTTTTCATGCCAAGAGATAGTACCCATGATTAAAGCCCTGTGGTCATAGTACACTGCTAGTTTCAGCCACAACTCAGAAATACAGTAATTGCTATTTATGTTTGTGCTTGATGTGAATGAATAAAACAGAGATACATACATAATCTCGTGGCTTTGTTTAGGAACAGTGATTCCATATAAAAGTCATGAGGCTTGCATTTCAACATGTGATACTAATATGACAAACATTGATTGGTAACAAAACACTTACTATTCCCATGAATTTTTCTCTTCAATAGGCATGGCACTATGAATATTTGCATTATACAATGACAGAAGATCAACATTTGCCTATAGGATTGCAAATGTTATCCGTTTTCAAGCAAATATTAAACATGTTACAATCATTTTAAAGTGCATAATATTTGTTGTATGCATGAATAAAGCAGTAGTTATCAGTAAAAGCTATGTAATTTAGTTATTGTATCTTCTGTTTTCAGATAGGTTGTTTATTGATTAGTGAATTTGCTCTCAGGGGAGAATTTCCAAGATAATGTTTCAGAATAAGGGTTAACAGATCTAGAAAATGCACCGTTCAGTTCACAGTGCTGTAAGGCTGGCACCTCATCTATCTGCTAAGGCTTTGACATTGCAGGCTGTAAGGTAAATTTCAAGATGAATGACTAAACAAGCTGGTTCGGGTATGGACAGTAGCCTAACTCTCAAAGAGCTCAGATCTGCTTCAGATTTCTTTACATATAACTTTGATACCTTGTTTTCTAAGGATAACATACAACATGTGTTTATTTTATGGGTAGATTTTGCTACATAAACTCATATAGGGATCAATTTTTCAAAGTACTTGCATTAAATTATCAGCCTCCCATCTACTTTGAGTTTGAAGGTGCCTGTACAACACTTCTATGTAGGTACTAAACCTCGAGACTGGTCAGCAAAATGCCCTGACTCTTTTGTGTTTTGATACTGAATTTAAGAATAAATTTATTCACTAATTACATTCAAATTTATTTTTCAAAAGCTGTAGACTTTCTTGGTGAAAGAACGACCATTGCAAATCTTCTGTTGAAGATCAGCATAGAAAAGCATTTTTGATGTAAGACTTCTGGTGCAAAAATCACTGAATGTGGAAAGCAATTACAGGTAATACCATTGGCCTGTATAACTTTCTCATTGGTTTTTTTGAGTTATCTTTCTGTACTTAATTTACCCAGTTTTATTGGAAAACTTTAAAAGTAATCACAGCTCAAGGTTAGCTGCCAAATAGATTGAAAATTCAGCTTATATCACTGCACCCCTTCTGTAGACAGATTGCTCTTCTACTATACATCCACCTCTATATTAAATAGTACAGAATAGCTGCTAAAGTTCTAGTGTCTATTATACACTCTGCTCTCCTAGATATCCTCTGTGTAAGCACAATCTTTTTTTATTAAAGACATCTTATAATAACCTTCTTCCTTGTAGAGCACCACTGAATCACTATGACAAACTCTTCATAAAACAAGATGCAACTTTCTACATAGTTCAGCTGAGTCTACTCATCCTCAATACTTCCAAAGCTATATATGGAGACTTATTACACTGAATAACATTTCTTTGGCAGTCCCTCATAAATACCATGTGGACTTACTTGCTTCTGCACTGCTCTAACAGTGAATATTTTTATTTAACCCTCTGGAGGGAAGAACAAGGGGCAAGACTCCACTAGAGGTTCTCCTCTTTGTTGGATTTTTAATAATTTCAAGTCTGTCACTATTCAGTGAGACTGGATCTTCACAGATATCAATTAGCCTTCCTGAGACATTAATATTTCTTTTCTAGAAGCTTCATCTTCCAGCTAAATGCCATATAGAATTGTACAGATTGTACAGAATCATACTGGTCAAATTCTTAACACTTCCTAATGTAACCAAAGGTGAAGTAGTTCTAGGGATGTAGTTTCCTTTGCAGATACACCCAAAGAAAATATTTAGGTCCTAAAGCTGGAAAGTTAAAATAAAAGAGAAGAGTATTATTATATAGAAGAGTATATAGGAGTGTATATAACTACATCTATATGGATATTCTTATAAGAATAAGATTTTTTCTAGGCATCATTTCACAGATAGGGGAAAGGCATGCAGAAGAAGGATGAAAATTAGTAGAAAGAGAATGAAGTGTTCCTTAATCTGAAGGTAGTACTTAGATTAGTACCCAAACTTCAGTGTTTCCTCAGTACTAAGCATCCAATTATTTTAGTGTGAACAAAAATAAATAGCATGTTTTACTGCACTTAAGAGTGTACAGATATACCTGTATAGATCTGTTTAGATTACTGCAGGTTATCTGAGCTGATTGAGTGTGAGACAGGATCATTAAATCATTATCTTGGCCCTTTCTAGTAGGCTGAGTTCCCATCTGTGGCACAAATGTGTGTGCAAGAGTGATGCAATGAGGCAGCAGACAGTGCACAGTCAAAGTGCACTTCATTCAGTTCCTGAACCTGGAACTGAATCACAGAATCATGAAAACATAGAATCATAGAATCTTTTAGATTGGAAAAGACTTTTAAGATCATTGGGTTCAATCATGTCTAAATAGACTCAAGCATGTGCTAATGTAGCACAGTCTACGCCCTTATGTCCAGATAGAGAGTTCAATGTACTTCAGCTGAGAAATAAACTGCCCGTGAACTTCAGTGGAGGCAGAGAACTCCTGAAATCCCATCTTTAATAGTTTCTGATATATATATATTAAGATGGACTGAAGCAAAAATACTAAAATGTCAATGATGTAACTTAAATTTAAAATACATAAGCTACTGGCCACTTAGGATGGCTTGTACAGCAGAATTTTCTAATAGAAATTTTAACATAAAGAGAAATATTTTTCATAAAAATATACAATTACTTTAACTGTCCCAGTGGGTAAACAAGTAAATTTGATCCTATTTGATCCTATCCTAAAAGATACCACATAATCAAATTCAAGAATGACAGCAATAACTTTGCATGTTAGATTCAATAGTAGGGCTCAAGAAATCCCCAAACTGCTACATCTCAGAAGAAAACATGTGTAAACTTGTTTTTCCACAAGTGTTTGCTATCAGGCTGTCACACACAGGAATCCTAATTAGACCTTTATTCTGTCTTAATATATGCCTTCTCTGCTAGACATGTAAGTGTTCTAAGTTAAATTCTGCTCTCTTTCTCTAAGTTTCTACTCTTCTCATTCTGCTGAAGTCATAAGCAGTTAATCCATCTGTAGATTTGTAAATTTTACTTCTGCCATATCAGATCAAAGTATTTAATGGTTTATAGCACACACATTTGCCTACCTCTTCCCCAGCCTTGATGTAGCCAAGCATTGCTGGAGTGTGCTGCTTTCTGCATCCAGTTCCCATAGGAACTCTCTACACCTGCACCACTAGGCATTCCTTGATGAAGTTTTTCCCCTTCCTCAAGACCTTTTCCCACGTCTCCCTTTATTATGCTGCTGAGCTTGCAATGTTCTCAGCAATACTATTATCGACTTCTCCAGGTAACACAGAATAGACTATTACCTGCTGTCTCCCAGTGCAAGCCTTACTTTATCTTGATAGCTTTCTGACTTGTCAGGCCTAGACTGTGGCTTGCTACACCAGTGCCACAGCAGGGCCCAGGGAACACAGGAGGAAATGTACTGGGCAAGGTGTCACCAGACAAGCAAGACTCAGCAACTCCCAGAGATACCCTCCACTTTTCAGATCAGCAGCTATGTTTACACAGCATGGAGGATCCACAATGAAATAAGGCTCAACTTTCCCACTGCCAGTGGACCAGGTGGTTCATTGCCAGTGGGCATGTAGCCATGCCCACTGTAGTTCTGCCATTTTTTAATCTGGAGACCTGTGTCTCCTCTGTCTGACATGCAATTAACATCCTCACAGAAAAGACCGCTACACAAAGCCCCAACTTCCCTCCTGTGCCAGCTGTGCTTTGTCTACCCAGACAGAAATCTGACAGCAGACAGAGGAATGCTGCCAGGATACGGAAAGTTCCTCTTTTCAACCATGTCGTCTATGACTAGAAGCCTGCTTTTGCTTGTTGGAGCTGTTGTCTTCATGAGTACATCACAGGAACCATCTGGTTTGTGCTCTGATACAAGGGGCCATTGTAGGGCTGGAGAGAGAAAGGTGTACAGTGTCACAAGAGTGATATGCCTATGCCTGGCTGTGTACAGATGCCTACTGCAGCCTTTCCAGATGAGAGATGGTTCTTCCTAATACACGGTCACTTTCTGAGGTCTTGATGGGTACAGATTTCAGCTATGACAATACGAAATCAGCAGGTGAGCAAACAGTGATCTGTTACTGCAGCCATAGCAAGCTGTAGGTGACACAGATGATGATGCAGGTAGCACAGCTCATTTTCGGGTCTGTCTAAAGAAAAATATTCTAAGTAACACTTGTCTCCTAGATGTGCTCCAAGGGCTGCTGGAAAGGGCAGAAAAACTTGCCAGTCTTTTGAGTTAGCCTTGTACTCTTCTCCAATGCAGTTGTGCTGAGCCCCTGACTGGAAGAGGCCTGGAAGGTAGCTTCCAATTCCAGCAGCCAAGGCAGAAGCTGAAGTGTAGATCTGATGGTTGTCATCTTTCTGGCGAGAGTGTAGGACAAGACTCAGGGGTACAGGGTTCTCTGAGGCAATGAAGTTCAAGCAGGAAGACTACAGATTTCGTATGTGTCTGCATTTTTTGCATGGAAAGCTGCAGCTAATCTGTCTCCTCTGTATCAATTACTTCCGGATGCTTTTTGCTGACACCAGATCAAATAAGATTAAAAAAAAAAAAATCCTCTTTCAGTCTAGCAATGGGACAGCTTTGTTCACAGTTAGTAATCATGGTAGGATCTCAGACTGAGGGATAACTACATAAGATGAAAAAGTATCAGAAAATGGTTACTGTTAAAAGCAGCTTCTCAGGAGAGCTAGGCTGATGGCATCTTTCTATCACATCCAATCAAGAAGACAAGCAATATAGGATTTGCTTATTTCCTCCTGTCCAGTACAGAGAATAGAACATTTTTTATTTAATTTCATTTCTTAAACCATCTACTCTGCCCCTACACAGCTGTGATCAGTTAAAATTGCCAAAACAGGGCTGATATTCAGAACTTTTTAGTCCTGTATTGTTACTTAGTGTTAGTGTTTCTCAAGTAATCATTCACAAGAGTAGAATAGTTGAAAGTCTTTGAGATAGAAAAACTGTAAAAACACATTTTTGGTAAGGTATCGTGAACAAAACAAATGTCTTAGAAATGTGTCTGGGAAGGCAAACAAACAATTTTTTCAGCATGCAAACATTGGCATTATGAGCATTAACTCCTGAACACGGCCTTTCTGCACCTTCCTAGCTGCTGCTGGAAGGAAAATAAGATTAATAGCACATGACATGAATTCATGGTGATGAGAACGTGAACACTGAGTGTATATAACAGCAATCTTGAGGAAGAATAAGGTGTCCCTTTTTTGCCCTTCTAAAAGTATAAAGCAGAGACACAAGATCAGTTCATCTCACTCTTAGGAGAGAGTAGGATACAAATACAATGGACTCCTGTTATCCAAATAATTCTTTCCCCACATCTAACTTACACTTAAATTTTAGTTTTTAGTGCCAAATATATCCTGATAGCATATTTCAAAAGCATGTATTCTTTTCAGATTTTCCAAGTGAAAGATGTACTATTAATAGGATCTGCAGTCAAGTATCATCATGGTTTTAAGACATATAAGGAGTCTTCTTAAGGTAAGAAACAAAGTTCAGGTGGCTTCAGAAGCACTTTTCTGAAATACATGTTTAGGTTTGCTAAATCCCATGTAGGAAATACAATTTTTTATCTTGTTATGACTTATGCTATACTTTGCTTTACTAGTGGCAATGCTGATAATGCTGGCGCTTACTATTAGATATTTTGTTTAAAATGACATGACTATTATGTTTCAATCAAAACGAAGATTAATCACCAGAAAGAGCAACCAGTTCCACTATATTTTAAATTGTATTCAATTATGTTGTAAGCTATTTGGTTCTGATACACTAAGAAAAGCACATTATTTTATCCCTAATTTTATATTCCCCAATTGTCTGTTATATTAAAATGACTGATGGATTTACAGTCTAATTGTAAAAAGTTTCATAAGCCAGTATACACATGCTGTTCATACAGAGAGAGCATTGAGAGGCGAATCTGTTCTGCAGATACCATTAATTGTAAGAGAAACATTTTTTATTAGATTGTTTAATGAAATAAACTCTTTTCTTCTTCATAATAGTTATCCAAAAGAAAAAAAAACAAAAAAGAAGAAAGAAAAAGGAAAAAAAATAAAGACAATCTAACAAAATGTGCTAACATTTCTGAAAGCTCCTCCTTTGTTTTAATTTCTAAAATCTTATCCTACAAAGCAACATCCAAGTCTGGATATCTCACTTTTAGAAATGGGACTTCCTGCTAACCTAAGAGTACAGTCCTTGGAAAGGAATGTAGACAGAACATTGCACATGATCTGACAGGTATTTCCTACCTGAATTGTTCAGGTTGAACCAACTACCATTTCATGCTGTACTGATCATCCTTGTACCTGACATTCCTAATTTGGGTAATCATGGAACTAGGGAAGACTGATGAACAGCTCCCTGTTAACAAAATAAACACCCTTCTTGATCCTGTATCTTCATCATTATGTAAGCAGCATAAATATATTTGCTAGGTGCACTCTCTTTATACATGTAATCTATATATACATATATATTTATAGGATATGTGTATTATATGTATGTGCATATATGTAAAACCCTAAGGTAAAAGGTTATGGAAGTGATATTAAATCAGACAAGAAACAGATGAAGTTCATCAGGTTTTCTAGTTTAGGATAAAGGCTCTAGGCAAGATTTGTAATATCCATAAACCCTGAATATTTTAATGATAACGTAGAATTCCATGAAGGTGTTGCAATCAGAATAATTTTCTTAGAAAAAATCCACACCATACATATGGAACTGAAATAAATAAATAAAAAAGTAATGAAGAAGAAATTATTAGCAGTCAACCTTATGTAATTAATACAGAAAAGCCTTAGAAGGAAGTTAGAAATGTTGTACAAAACTTCTTATTTGCTACCTCTTTTCTCCAGTGTTGTGCTCCTCTGAGTCCTACCAGGACTTTTCAGTGCAGAAGAAACAAATACACCAGTAATAGCTGCTGGTAATTAACAGTAGCTACCCTATTTTAATACTTTGTATGTTGGAACTAACTCAAGTCATCAAGTATACTTAGGATCAGACACACAAACTACAGTAATAGGGGTGCCATATTCTACTGGTTTACCCAATCTCATTTGCATTTGTGATCACAGTAACAGCAAAGGACATGAGAAGCTATTTTACTTGCACAAGGATTAAGTATTTCCTATGGAATTAATACCTTTTTTTCTACATAGTGAAAACACATCCCAGATTAGAATTTAAAAGGAAAAATACAGAACTAAAAATGGAGGAAACATTATTCAGAAATATATATTTTTTCTAAAAATACAGTGATAGACTATTTTTTAAAAAGTAAATATAGAAAGGACTTGTAATGACTTGTATGAATATACAAAGACTTGTAATGATGAGAGACTCTTTTAAAACATTGTGCCACAGGTAGAAAATGAGATATTTTTGGCAACAGAAAAAGTGAGAGCTAGTGATAAAGGGAAATATTAATTATCCAATACCTATTAGATAGCAACACAGTTAGACACAACTTCTAACAGAAGTAAGAGAATATTCTGGGGAGAATGTGAAATGGGAGGTAGTTTAGGAAACAACTGTCTCCAGTCTCGATTGCAACTGACAGGATGTGGCTGAAGATTAGAAAGTGGAAGCTACCAGGGATGGGCACATTAGGTTTAGGTTCAAAATTCTAAAGAAAAAGAAATAAGAAAGGGCCTGAAATAACAACAACAGGTTTATTTTGGGGGGGTTTTAAAGGTTTTTTTTCCCAAAGTTTCCATCCATTTTGGGATCAGATGAATGACACAGCAAGACTTGACTTACCACGGAAAAGAAGACCTACCAAATAATTCACAGTTATTGAGAAATTCCTAGAAATAGAGAAACAGCTGAAAACTCTACAAAAAACCCCAAATATAACTAAATCAGTATTTCTGTTAGGCTGGGAGGGGAGGAGAAGAAAGGATGTGATTTCAAGAACAACATAGTTTTTGTTGCCATATTATCCTTCTCTTCGTGACCAGACAGGAAGTATAATTAATTCTAATACTCAGATTCAAACCAAAATAGCATGCTAAAAGGTATTTAAATCTATTTGATACAACTAGATGGGCCAGGACAAGGGGGCAGGAAAGGAATGAAATCTTGAACACCTAATAAAATAACCAAAGTAGTGTCTGAATCACAAGTCAATATCTTTGAGATCTTGTCAAAGAGAGAAGTCTCAGGGGACTGAAGAAGGGCAAGTCATAACATTCCCCTAGGAAAGGGAAGACTTGAGAAACCACTGACCAGTCACATCACTGTCAGTGTGTGGAAAGATAATGGGAGAAATTATTAAACAGCCAATTTATAACCACTCTACAGGAAAATAAAAAGGTGATGAAAAACAGCCAACACGGCCCTCTCAAGAGTTAATCATGTCTAAACAATCTAATTTCCTCCTTTGACATAGTAACTTTCAGTATAATGGATAAGAAGGAAGTAGAAGATGAGATCGCTTTACTTTAATAAAGCTTTTTACACACTGCCACATGAGACCTTGTGGGGAAGCCAGAAAAATGCAGCCCTATATGTCCAGCCTGAACAAAAGATTTAGACTATATTGAGGATGTGTAATATGTGCTAACATATGGGATTAAATTACTGTACAGCGTAGTAAAAAAGCAAAAATTAGACCTAGGTCTTCCTAAGATCCACCACTAAAACATTTTCTGTTTATGTCCTCTGGTTCCCGAGAAGGTGTTTGTTTATTGCAGGCGCTGAACTTCAGCTGAACTGAAGATAAACTGTGGTTAGAAAATGCATTTTACTTGTAATTACAAGGAGGCTGAGATGAATTTTTTGAAGTATCATAAAAAATAATACCTACATTTTTTTTGTATAAATTGTTAAGCAAGATGACTCTTGCATAACCTCATCCAAGAGTAGCAACAGAAACCAGACAGAATGAGGTAAAATCCAGTCTGAACTTGCCACGTCACTAATGGGATCATAAGGATCACAATTTGAAGGGTCCAATTTGATGTGGTAGCAACAAACTGTGATCTGCCCAGTGGCCAACCATTTACGTAACTTCAGAATGATAACCCAAAAGAGAAGATTCCTCCATGGACATGTGCAATATGCAGATCCTTCTGAATATTGAAAAACGCTAGAACACTGGCTCACATGAGATTACCCAACTGGCCCATTTAATGCCATAGGACTTTAGAGATGTTATAATTATTTTATGGCAGGTGAATAATTCATGTAAGCAGTGGTCTAACCTGTACACTGCAACAGTCCTCTGGGTTATAGTGCAAATTATTGATGCAGAAACTGATAATAACAATTTTGATGAACAATCATACAGGGCAGAACTTAACATGCCATAGCCTATTCTAAAAAACAGGCCAACAAATGTAGCAGATAAGTAAATAATTACAGGTACAAGCCAAATACAATGAATTTAACAAGAAGAAAGTAAAGACACAAATATTCTCCTGAACAGACTAAACACCAGAATTTGGTGTCATGAATAGAAGATAGAGTCAGCCAGGAGAAAAGAGGGAGAAAGCAGAATCAGAGAACAAGGATAATTACAAGTATCAGACAGAGAGGAATGTGATATTCTATCCTTATCAATGCAATTCTGAAACCTAAAACTTTACATAAGTAGGACTCTAGTTTTTCTGTCATCTTACAAAATTGCAGTTCTGCCTAATCGTCTGACTTTTCTATTATTTTAATAATTTATTTTTAGTATATTGGTTTTCTACTTTGAAGTTGAGGTGTGCTGCTAATACAAAGCCAAAGTGTTTGGAAGGGAAATACCCACATTAAAAATTTTATTAGAAAAAGAGAACCCTTAACCATACAAAGAGTGTGTATGTCTATTTGTATACAGATAGAATCTATCTAAACAACTTGGATGGAAATCTGAAAGGGATACAAAGTAAGTTTGCAAATGATACAAAACTGTGAGTAGCTGTTGACTCCCTCCAAGGCAGGGACACCCTGCAGAGAGACCTTGACAAATTAGAGGGATGGGCAATCAACAATGGTATGAAGTTCAGAAAAGGAAAGTACTGCATTCTGAACCTGGGATGGGGCAACCCTGAATGTGTAGACTGACTGGAGAATGAGATGCTGGAACGTGGCTCTATGGAAAGGGACCTGGTGGTCCTGGTCGATGACAAGTTGAATCTGAGTCAGCAGTGCCCTGGCAGCCAGGAGGGCCAACCTGGGGTGCATCAGGCAACAGCATCACCAGATGGGCAATGTGATTCTGTGATATGTGTACGTACATGTACGTGCAAATGTTATATAAATATATGCATATGTACACAGACTTATGCATATACATATATGTATGAAACTCATGATCCTTAGTTTTAGGCTTACCTGAGTAACTTGGGTTACCAAAGAAAGGACAACACTGGAACTGAGTCTTGAAAAAATAGCAGTACTGTAGTTCAAGCATTATTTTTGTAAGCAAGTTTTGAAATTAAGTTCCGTAGATAACCTTTTGTTAGAAGATGTACTTGACTGGTTCTTAGAGCTTATAGAGCTGAACAAGGTATCAGGAAAAGTACTGGGACAGGTAAGTAAGGGAAATGTCAGAGGGTATCAGTTTATTGCATGCATACAATAAACCAGTAAAGGGCATGAAAAAAAGATACAGGATAAGGGCTGCACATTTACAACCACTGAAGTAAAAATAGAGTAGAACCACTCATGACATCCAGTCCCTTGAAGAAAGCATAGACACTCAACATCTACTTCTCTAAAGTCATGCTGCTCCCCAATACTTTTCAGTGCAATAAAAGAAGTTCAACAGCCTAGATAAAAACCACTGTAAGACGAGTGCACAACAGGTCACATTCAGCTAACACATATTTGAAATTCACCCAGGCTGCGTGAAAATGTGATGTGAGATCTTTGCAAAGGCTTGGGATGGACCCAGTTCAAATCAGTGTTTTCATGAATGATTCAGACAACAGAGTGTGAAATGCTCTTTGACATTTTGCAGATAGCACCAAACCAGGAAAAGAGTAAACATTTTCAAAGACAGATCTGAATCAGCTTGTCAAAATCACTCTTGACTCCTCTTAGTAAGATCAAGTTAACAAAAAAAGAAAAGCAATATAATATAAAGCAGGAAGTAAAATAAAACTGAAATATACAAAAATAGAAAATATCTGTCTATACTACTATTTTTAAAAAGAATTTAGAAGTTTTACAGAACTGTATCACATCAATGATACAATAGCATAAGAAAAGGAAGAAAAATAAAAAGGCAAATATAAAGCTCAGTTCTGGGATATACTTTACCTTATAAGTAATGAAATTATTCCCCTTGTCAGTTTTGCTAACATCACCTTCCTTTTAGTATATAGCAGTAATTTTTATGAAGAACACATAAGAGAATAGCTAAGGAGACAAAAAGTGTAGGGAAATGATAAAATAGAAAATGCTGTGGGATCCAAATGTTTATTGTCATTTGTTTTTCAAAAAAAAAAAAAAAGAAAAAAAAAAAGAAAAAAAGATAATGAATGTAGACTTATCTTCCCAAACACTCTGGGTCAATTATAGCTTTGAAGGATAGCTGCCTAGATTCCTTTCTTAGTGGAATTTCCCAAAAGTGAGCCAAGAGTGAAGAGAACATGTGCTCCACTGAGTATTAGAAAGAAACAATACTCACTGGTTCTCAGTGTATCACAAGAAAAGAAGTTTGCAGATTCTGCAACAAGAAGGACAGAAGTATTAGGAAGCTAATACTGGAAGAGACAGGGACTAGAACAGACTTGGATGTTAAAAATTTAGACACGTGGAAGCAGCATACTTTTACAGTCTTCTCCAGTTCTACATGTCTATGGTTTTAAGAGTCTAAATAGGAGACCTGTTTTTTGTCATAATTTCATAATTCTCAGAACATCCAGAAGAATGCAACTGACAGATTTCTAACAAATGAAATAATATTTTTTTGAGCAAACAAGTCTCTGGTTAAGATCCCATGTGCTTAACTGCCTTCAAGATACTTCCTGTGTAGAACAAACTTGAGTCAATAGGTTTAAGTAAAAAAGGCCATAATTCTCTTCATGTATTATCATTTTGCTTACACCTGTGCTTGTCTGAAACACTGTGCATGAAGCCAGCATTTCCACAGAGACCTGTAAATGCTGCCATGAGGGTAGTATGAATGGGACTGCATAGGTCTTTAAGTACCAGAAGAAATAATAGAACAAAAACAGGTATGTATTTAGAAACAGGAGATGACTGACCACAAAAAAGTGGTGAGCACTGAAACAGATATGTTTTCAACAAGACTACAGTACAGGTGACTTTTCAGTAGAAGATAGACACTATTACAGCAAATGAGTGGAAATCATGCAAGTGTGATTCTTCTTGTCATTTCAACCGAAGAAAAGACTTTAAGCTTGAGGGGTGGAAAATAAGGCAATGGACAGCAACATTGCCTAGAGATTTATAGGGAAGGAAGTGGGTGATGGAAGGCCTTGGGGGTGAAATATCAGGCCATACAAAGTGTTGACTCATGAGAAATATAAAATATTTTAGCCAAAAATCAGTTCATTGTCACCAGTCAAGGTGAAACCAAGAGATGACTCAGTAGCTGGCAAACTTCTCTTCCACATCGCCACAAGTAATGGCAACCTAACTAATTGAATATACACGTCTTGGTACTAGTATGAAAGAATGAATAAGTAAAATACATGAGGGAATGAGTGGAAATGACTGAAAACGTTTTGGTTTAAAACAAAATATCTATTCCAAAAGATCTTGCTTTTTATATTCCTGCATTAAAATCTTACACAACTTCTGGAACTCTAATTCAAGATAAAGTCAGAATGAATCATAGAATCATAGAAAGGCCTGGGTTGGACGGGACCATCTAGTCCAAAACCTCCTGCCCTGAGCAGAGACACCTTCCACTAGACCAGGTTGCTCAAAGCCCCATCCAGTCTGGATTTGAACACTTTCCAGGAGAATCTACAAGTTTTCTGGATGACTTGTTCCAGCGACTCACCACTGTCACAGAATGTATTCCTAATATCTAATCTAAACCTATTTTCTTACAGTTTGAAGACATTCTCTTGTCCTGTCAGTACCTGCTCTTGTGAAAAGTCTCTCTTCATCTTTCTTGTAGGCTCACTTTAGGTACTGAAAGCCTGCTGCAAGGTCCCCTCAGAGCCTTCACTTTTCCATGATAAACAACCCCTTTCTTCATAAGAGACATGCTCCATCCCCATGCTCATCTCTGTGGCCCTTCTCTGGACTTGTTCCAACTGGTCAGCATCCTTGTGCTGAGATCAGGTGGGATCTCACCAGAGTGGAGTAGAGGAGAAGAATCCCCTTCCTCACCCTTCTGACCACGCTGCGTTTGATGCAGCCCAAGATATGTTTGGCTTTCTGGGCTGCAAGTGCACATTGCCAGGTCATGTCCAGCCTCTCATCCACCAGCACCCCTAAGTCCTTCTTCAGGGCTGCTCTTGATTTGTTCATCATTTACTGGCATCAGCCTGTGTTGTTACTGGGGGTTGTCTTGACTCAGGTGCAGCACCTTGCACTTAAACTAGTTAAATTTTATGAGGTTCTCATGGGCACAATTTTCAAGCTCATCCAGGTCCCTCTGGAAGGCAGGAATGTCAAATGCATCACTCAGCTTGGTGTCATTTGCAAATTTGATAAGGGTGTACTCGATCCCCTTGTCTATGTCACTGGTGCAGATATTAATCAGTACTGGTCCTAACACACATCCCTGAGGAGCACCATTTGTCACTGGTCTTCATCTGGACATAGAGCCATTGACCACTACCTTCTGGATGTGACCATGCAACCAATTCCTTATCCAACAAACAGTCCACCCATTAAATCCATCTCTTTCCAATTTAGAGAGAAGGATGTTGTGGGGACCATGCCAAAGGCCTTACAGAAGTCCACATAGATGATGTCTTCATCATAGGAGGCCACTAGGTTTCTCAGGCAGGACTTGCCCTTGGTGAAGCTGTGCTGGCTGTCTCAAATCACCTCCCTGTCTTCCACATACCTTAGCACAGCTCCTAGGAAGATCTGTTCCATGATCTCCCCAGGCACAGAGGTGAGGCTGACAGGTCAGTAGTTCCCAGCTCCCTTCTACCCCTTTTGAAGACGGATGCAATGTTTCCCTTTTTCCAGTCAGCTTGGACTTTGCCTGACTGCCATGACTTTTCAAATATTGTGGAGAGTGGCTTGACATTTACATCAGCCAATTCCCTCGGTACTCGGGGATGCATCTCATTAGATCCCATGAAGTTATTTACAACCAGGTTCTCCAGTGGTCATGAACCTGATCTTCACTTACAGTGGGAAGAATTCTGCTCCCTGAGTCCTTGTCTTGTGGCCACTCACCCAAAATGTGTGGGAAGAGAAACTTTCATTGAAGACTAAAGCAAAAAAAGTTGTTGAGTACCTCAGCCTTCACATCCATAATTACCAGTTTGCTGGCCTTGTTTATCATGGGGGTACAACTTCTTTGACCTTCTTTTTCTAGCTGACATACCTGTAGAAGCCCTTCTTGTTCTCCTTTGTAACCCCTGCCAGGTTCAGGTCCAGCTTCATTCTTGCTTTCCTTTCCTCATCCCTACAAAACCAGTGTCCCTATACTCTTCCCAGAGTACCTGTCCTTGCTTTCTCTACCTGTGCATGTTCTTGACCTTTAGTTTTACCAGCAGGTCCCAACTCAGCCACACTGCTCTCTTGCCTTCCTTGCCCGATTTCCTGCATCTGGGGATCATAGCACTATGTCTATTGTGTTCTATGGACAACTTCCTTAAAAATCTGCCAGCTCTGTTCTGTTCCTCTGCCCTGAGGGCACCTTCCCAAGGTGTCCTATTGACTACCTCCCTGAAAAGCTGGAATTTTACTTTCCTGTACTTCAGTTGCCTGGCTTTACTCTTCGTCTGACCCATATCCCTCAAGACTGCAAACTCCACCAGCACACGATTGTTGCAGCCCAGGCCGCCTCCAGTTTTAACATCCCCAGTGAGCTCATTTGTGCTGATGAGCGTCAGGCCCAGAACTGCCTCCCCTCTGGTAGGGCTGTCTGTTACCTGCCTTGGGAAGTTATCCCACATGCGTCCCAGGGGTCTCCTGGATATCCTACAGCTCACTGTGCTACTTTCGCAGCAGATGTCAGGGTTGGAAAAGTAGGTAGGAATGAAGCACAAAATGATCATAAAACAATGGTTTTCTGTTCATACTCAAGTAAACAGATTTTAATTCACAAATTAATAAAAATTAATTTGGAGTGGAAAAGTTTGCTTAAATTAAATTATTTGCTGGTTATGGAATGTATTTTTCTTTAATTTGTGAGTGTATTCCAGAGGCCGTGAGGAAAGATTGTTAGAGAAACTTAGTTATTGGGTAATAGTCCAGAAACAGCATAATAGTTTCATAAATAAAATTTTCTGCCACTTCAAATAGAAAACTTAATTTATGAGAAATTACCATTTTTCCCCACATACATATTATTTGCTAAGTTTAAGTTATACAAAAGGTGAAATTAAATTATTTCACTAAAATGAACTTTAGAGTATTATCTCCTTCAGCAGCAGGATTGTAATTTTCTTTAAATGAGTAAGTACTTTTAATTTTTCTCTTTTTTTTTTTTTGCTTCCACATTATTATGGTTTTTAAAATGTATAACACATCATAGGTGTTAAGCATAAGTTCCAGGTCAGAAATCACATGCTCTCTAAGTCTCACAATTACATGCAAGAATTTTAAAAGAAAAATTTCCTGTTACAAGCAATGCCCAGGTAATTTTATATCATGTATATCTGCTCCTTCATATTAATTGAGTTCACTAACTTTAGCTAACCAATCAGTAAGTCTGCCTTGGCAAACATATTCTCCCTCTTCAAAACTCTGACTTAGGGGAGTCAATAATAACTCTGCTCTGTATGCAAAAACTCATTACAAATTAATTTGAAGTGCTGAAGTTTTCTCTAGAATCTGGTCTTAGCATTCTGCATACTGTGATGAATACTGATCTTAAATTTGAAGACTTGACAGCAATTTTTTCTGTGTCTGATAATATTTCTCTAGGACAATGAGGTGAGATGATTAAAATGAGTCCTAGTGGTTAAGGGTACCATGAAATTCAATATGATAAAGTCAGTACTGCCAGTTTGTTTGCAGGCCATGCCCCCAAGTCAATTGGAATATGTGTGAAATAAAGCCATTAAACACAATTTATATTCAGTGGAGTAAAGCTGTGGAAATATAATGTGTGGCTTCAAGCTTTGCCTTTATCATCTCCTAAAATAGGCTTTGCTAAGTAACATTGAAAATTACCCTACTTTTTTTTTCAGTTCCAGCTTAAGTTGTATAAAAACAAGTCCTTTTTCACATTTCTTCTGCCAGTATGCAATCTGCTGCCTGCCTGAAACTCTTATCTGCATTTACTCTGTATTTGCATTTTATTTCAAAAGACCTATGACTTTGTTTTGGTCCTGCATGAAGAAAATACAACCTCTCTCTCTGCAACAAACTAACAAAGAGTCTCCTAGTTGTGCATGTATTTCATTTTGCTTAGGATCTATAGCAGATTTCATCCACTTTAGCATCTTAATTCCCTGTGGGAGGAGATGCATAATCTATTTAAAACAGGGATAAAAGTGCCGTAAAATAGGGCTGCAAAGTTCTTTACAAAATGTAGTAAAATTCTTAGTAAATTGTTTCTTAGTAAGAGCATTGAAATTTTTGGTAAATGGAAAGACAAATTGCAAAGTATGTAAAAATGTGTGCAGTTTTAAATTCTGTAAAGCTAAAAGCAATTTGTAA
This sequence comes from Atrichornis clamosus, assembly GCA_013400975.1. Taxonomy (NCBI): domain Eukaryota; kingdom Metazoa; phylum Chordata; class Aves; order Passeriformes; family Menuridae; genus Atrichornis; species Atrichornis clamosus. Next base: position 38,230 of record WBMZ01003278.1, read on the forward strand.
CCCCGCACAAATTCTATAAGGAGATATTAAAAATCTTATTGTCACTCGTGTTCCTAAAATGCAAAGAATTTTATACACATAAGAAGGAAGATTTTTGGGAATTTTAAGAATTGATAGTAAGGAGGTATTCTTAAAACTGTCACTTAGACAAATATGGCTTTGTCTTTATCTATACAACTAGTGTTACATCAATGTCAGAGTTCTTTAAATCTGACAGAAACAATAAATTCTCTTAGTTTGCACAATATATTTTTTTCTATGGAGGCAATTATCCCATTTCAATAGTTTTGTTTTGTGAATTTACATTAAAGAAAAGATCAGGCTTGTTTAGAGAGATGAACTATGGTTGTATATGAATGCATTTTTATTTGTGCCAGTATAGTTGTGTGCCAGCTAAAAGTGGAAAAGAGGGAGAGGTCCAAAGGGGTAATTCAGTTATGCAAGAAAGTAGTGAAGATGAGACCAGATACTTGAAATCTAGCAACACATATCACTTTTCATCGATTCAGTACATTTTTCATAGGTATGATCTCTGCTGTTAGTGAGCCACTGCTAAAGCCTGTTTTTGCTGTATTTCTGTCTTAAGCACTTTCCCCCTTTTCATTATATTGAAGATGAAGCTGTATCCCTTTGAAAAGTTCAGGATAGTTTCTAAATGTATGTTTGTCAACTTTATTAACAGTTGTGTAATCCACATCTATTATAAACTCTGCTTGGCAGAGTGTTTCTCTGTTCTGTCTTGCAAAATGCAAATCTATCTACTTGATAGATTAAAATAGGTACAACAGATGGCAAAAATGCAATTTTTCTTGTTTTTGAGCTACTTGTAAAGCTAGTTTTAAAAACATGTCATTAAATTTGGCGGCCTTTGCATAAAAATAGCATATGCAGGGGGAACAGTTTATTTTATTTAACTTTTATTTCATCAAGTTATCCCAGCTCTCTACAAGTATAGGAGAACAAAATGACACTGAAGCACATACACAGAGTTATTTACCTATGCAATACAGCAGTGACAGAGCAGTCCCACAAAACAAACTGACAAGACTGCTAAGAGTTCACACTCCCTCTGTGTTTGCTGCCTGTAAAAGTTTGCCTGCTCTCTTTTTGCAAGGCCTAGAGTCTTTTGCATTTCTGAAGATAATCAGTCAAGAGCATTGTGGTGGGTTTGTGTTTCTTAGNTGTATGAGGAAAAAATTTGCAAGTGTTAATCTCAAACTCTCAGCACCATTAGAATATTGCAGTTTACCTGTTTGGAAACCACTATTTCCTTATCCATAGATGAAAACAAAATTTGTGATTTCATGACATTACTACACATTTCAGATTTTTTCTTTTTTTTTTTTTTTTAATAGAATCATTAATCACAAAATAACTTAGGTTGGAAGAAACCTCTAGAGTTCATCTTGTCCAAATTCTTGCTCAAAAAAGAGACAATTTATACTATGTAAATTAAGGCTTTATCCTGACAAGTTTTGAATATAGTCACAAACGGACATTCTACAAACTCTCTGGGAAGCCAATTTAACTACCCTCATAATGAAAATAGATTTTGTTTTTTATATTTAGACTTTCCCATGTTGTAAACTGTGTCTGTTGCCTCTCATTCTAGGAGAGCCTGTCTCTGTTTTCTCTGCATGCTTCCACTAGCTTGATAAAGGTCTTTATGAGACCTCCTCTCTTGCTAAGACCAAACTCACCTGTTAGCTCATATGTCATATGTCAAGTGCTCCAGCCCTCTAATTACCTTGGTAAGCCTTTGCTGGATCTGCTCCAGCACATACATCACTTTCTTGTGGTAACGAGACCACAACTGGGTGCAGTACTCCGGGTGTAGTGCCACAAATGCCAAAGAGAGGCAAAGAAAAAATAATTTCTCTGGACCCACTTGCAACATTCCTCCTAACGCAGCCCAAGACGCTGCTGCCCTTTGCTGCAAGGGCACACTTGTGGCTCATATTCGATTTGCTGCCTACCAGGACCCCCAGCTCTCTTTCTACTAAACTGCTTTCTGTCCACGTGATGTCCCGCCAGTACTGGGTTTTTTGGTTATTGTGTTCATGATGCAGGACTCAGTGTTTACCATTTCAACACTTTATCAAGTGTCTGTCACAGTATTTCTTCTGTTTAAGCCCCTTTACACAGCAGTCCAACACTCCAGCTCTCTTTTTTTCCAATTTGGCTTCATCCACAAACCTGTAGAGGGGACGTTTCACCCAGTCAGAAAGCTGCGGGGTTTTTTTCCCCATTACGTTCCTAAATGCATTCTTAAACTCATGACCATTTCTTTGTTCAAACCCCCACTGCACTGTGTCTCCAGTTCATTCATGCAGCTTTCTCGAGAGAGTTGTCAGTCACTGCAGAGGCAGACATTGCAGCAACTGAGTAGCCACCAGGAGCTCTGCTCCGTTTCCTCACAGGGGCTGCAAGTGCTGCTTCGGCTCCTCTGGCGTGTCTTGTCTGGCTGCTGGCTGCTGTTGCAGGATGGTGTGAACCTCCCTTATGATCTGTATCAGTACCATGCATATCCTGGGGGACATGTCTAAGATAAACTAAGAAATCTCAGAAGATGGGCATACTTAAAAAGACATATTGGGCCCAGAATGTCAGGAAGAGATGAGTTTAGAAACCTCACATACACATGGGCAATCCAGCTTGTCAAAACTTAAATTTACTTGTCTTGACCTCAAGCTGAATGACACTTGGTCTTCTGCATCATTTTTTGAACTATAATTGATGTATAGATTTTGAAACTTTTCTTTCAACTGATTTGAGTCAGATTGCACATTACAAAAAAATGACATTGAAACAGCCATTAAATTAATACATTTCAGTATTGATTACCCAGAAATATAAACCCTTTCACCTCATGAAGAAATTAAGTAAAGAGAAAGATGTAATTATCCAGCTCCTAAATTCACCTAATAATTTACTCCTTGTCTTCCAGGAAATGCATTACCAAAGATAAAACTGATTTTAACTGTTCTGCTTGAATAGCAGAAAAGTCCTGTTCCTTTTGACTGACACTAGGTTGGTATTATTGCAATAGACAAATACTTGTCCCAGGTAGACTGCTGAGGGTAAGAAAACACCCTCATTAACAGGCAGGCCTGTCAGTCTTGCTGCCAGTGCAAACAGCCTTGCACCAATTTTTTGACAGAAGTTTGGATGTCTTCAAAACAGCAACATGCTACTAGTGCACTGAGCACAGTAACACCTCTGTGGAATTATTGCAAATACAATGGGTTTTGAATCTCAGCCCTGCAGACTATTGTTGGTATAGCCCTGACGAATACCTCTTCCAGGGGAAAAGAAAGCCTTGTCCCTTTGGAGGGAGGGCAGAAAGGAGAAAGACTTACCAACTGCCATTCTCCTCTCAAAATTCACATTGCCTTTCTCTTTCTGACTGCAAAATTCAGTTTTGTATGTGTTCTAAGACCACAGGACCAATTCTGACAACAGTGGCCAGAAATGAAAGATCCGAGTCCTGTAAAGTACATTGATTTAATGACAGTAATAAAGCCAAATGGTTCCCATCCCCTGAGATGAGTCCTAGGGTAAGCAAAGTAGGAATCCAGGCATGACATTTATCCACAGTCCTGCTGCAAACTGTAGATAACACTTTTGCTGCTGCTGACACTTTCAAGTAATAGACTAGCTCCAAGTAGTTCAGACTTCCCACTCTTAGCTCTCTTTCTGCCTTTGCTAATTATTTCCCGACTGCTACTAGAAGCTGACTGCTACAGCTTTCATGTAGCTTTTCCTGATATGTGATGGAATACTCCATGGCTTCTAGAAGCTGTAAGAAGGACACTCAGTTGGGACTGAGGAAGTGGGGGAAAGAGAGAGAAACGGTGGATAAGTGGGCTGAATATGCTGCTCATTCTGTCATTTCCCTATGGGCTGAATTTGGAGAGTAATTTTGACCCTGCAGTGCCATTTCAAAATAGAAACTTCCCACTTGACTAGATGAGGACCTTTTTAAAATGTCTAAATACCTGCTTTTATGAAAAGACTCATTAGTCTTACCTTATGCAATGTAAAGTTTATGAAGAGGGTCCACTGAGAGACTCATGGAGGTGTAAGTGAGGATTTTTTAAGCATGCTGACAATAAGACCATGACTCATCTGTGTGAGAGGAATAAAAGAGAATGGACAATGGAATTCATACAACCTTTATTTCTCTTTTGGTGAAAAGAATGTCTTCTTTGAAGGTAGTTCAGTTTTTCTTTCTTTTCAAAATTAGGGGTTTTCTTTTGTTCTGTTTCCTTGACAGTAAGCAAAAGAAAATCTTGTCTCTTTGCCACAGGTATGTGTGAAGAACCCTATGTAGTTTTTATTTTTTCCACTGGAGAAATGAAAAAAAAGCTGGCAAAAGCAACTGATTTTACTTTTGTAATTGAATCCAAGGCTGCTTCTCCTCTAAGTAGTGAATGCCAAAAACTATTTGGAATTCCTTCTTTCCTTCCTCTTTCTAGATTGGGGCCACCATTTTCTACACACATTTTGCTGTTATTTAACAGGCTTGTATATTTTATACAATGTTTATAACTTATTTATTTGGCATATTTTTATCACTACCATTGGGAGATTAATTTTGTTGACAAAAGAGATCAAATTTAACAAATATAGGAATGAAATCACATCAGTCTTTCTGATTTCAAAAATCTCTGTGGTTATCATGTTTTTCCACTATTTTACCTTTGCCATTATAGCCATAATTATAACTACTCAGAAGTCATTCCTAAGCACTGGACTTTTCTTGGGTCTGCTCCACACATACATCTTTTACTGCAGATGAACCTCAGCAGCTGCTCCTGCAGAGACCAACCTGGTGTCTCTGATACTTCATAATGGGCAATTATAACCACTGATTGCCCAGCTTAGTGCCATGGAATAAAGAGCAAAACTCCAGAACTACTGATCGTGCCTTTATTAATAAGTGAAATTTTGTCATTTTGTTCACAACATTTGACACATTTCTCCTAAAGAAATAAAGAATATCAACAGACCATATCTTGCAACATTTCTTTTAGGTGCTCTAGGTTTCTCTCAACATTTCGTCAAGGAAAGTCACAGCAAGCTTATCATGAAGGTGACCTCAGACACTTATTCCTGTTAACAGCCTGAGAAAATGTTTTAGATGCTGAGGGTTTTCTGCAGTCTGAATCAAAGTATTGCTTATTCCACTGGGACAATTTACTTCAGGTTTAAATTACTTTTCAATTTGGGTTTCTCATGTCATAGTTGCTGCTAGTAACTTTATCTGGCATCTTATTTTAACATAAAACTGGAAAAAAGCACCTTACATAATTAAAAATTGCATTGCCCTTTATGCCCTTCCCTGTGTATTTTCTTTCTAATTTCCTCTGAAATTTTTCAGAAACCACAATACTCTTGTAAAACAGGCCTGTTTTTGAGCTCACATTGTAGGTGGTGAAACTCTGTAGGGACTGAGTCTTTTAGTGCTCTTTGAGGATAACAAAAGGTAATACCACTGTGTGAGCATAAATTAATCAGGTAATCTCTGTGATACTAGATGCGATGCAAATGGCATATGTTGGAAAAGAAACAGAATTGCAAAAGAGTTTGCTCTCAGTATTGCATTGTGCTTTAAGTTCTTGCCAGATGGATTGGTATTTACTGAGGAACTGATTATCATTTTCATAATATTTGAAGTTGATATAACATACCCTGAGAACTGATTTAGTTGTCTGAAGTTCATTAGTTAGCATCAAATCCATGTGTGAAGATGGGACACATTTTCCTGTAAGCCTCTTGCTAGGATGGCTTAAAAAAAGAAAAAAATATCATGTGTTTGTTTTATTTAACTGATATTTGAAACATATCTTCAAATTTGACATGAGTCAAAAAATTAAACCACAGTTTTAATCCTCTCTTTTACTATGAATATTCTGTTGTAAATACTGGTAGGTCCTTTTATCAGGCATTGGCAAAAAAAGGTGTGTTGGTTTAAGTTTCTGTGACAGAAAAAGGCCATTATCAAGGGGGAAAAATCAATAAATGACAATTCTTAGACATAATTTATCTGGAAGCTAGTACTAAGTTTCTTCAATTGGAAAAAAAAAAATAGAGGCAACATCAAGTAGCTTTTTGAAGAAGATATCCAGTCCATTGACACTTAATCATCTTAAAACTGGATTTTTTTTTAACTCTATTTTGATATAACCTGTCATAAAAGCAGATGGGTTTTCTTTTTGTCAGCATATGAAAAACTACATTTTAGGAATGTACTGAGAATTCCATAGCAATTTTAGTCTGTCCTGTCAGGTACCATATTCCTGATTTAAACCTTTTACAGAATTTCCAGCTTGGTAAGGTGCTGATATTTTGAACCTTGTACAAATTGATGAAACAATATCCCTCCCCATTTTCAAATAATACTACTTCCTTAGGATTCTTCACATTTTCTCATTTTATTGTTCAATAAGTATTTGAATTTTACTTAACCTCTCACTTCCCAAGTTTTAATCAACATTTCAGGCAAATAGAGATGGTAGAAAAAAGCAATGCACCATGTAATCTTAAACCTTTTAAATAATCCTACTGCTATGTCCCTATTCATTTACTAGGAATTAATGTCTTGAAAACTGCACCATCTTCATGACACAGAGGGCTGCAGTTTGCACAAGGGTTGAGCTCTGAACAGAGCACTCCAGAAGCTTGAGAGAGACCAGGATAGCAAAAGAGGTTCTCTCAATAGTGAGATATATCATGCTGGGTTGCTTGAGAACATTGAACAACAGCACTGCCACCAATGGGAATTAAGAAAACAAATGAAGAATAAGAAAATGTAAAAGAATTAAAATGTGAATTATTCCTAAAGATTTAGGTGTGCTACTTAATCTGTAAATGATGAAATATTTTTTGAAAAAAAGATCATTTTCAGGTGACCACAGACTGGAAAATGAATCTATGTTAACAATGTGTTAACATGAGCATTTGAGTGCTTGCAACGCTTAAGCAAGGCAGAATGATAGAATGTAGTTTTACTTTTGCCAACTATTCCCACTTCATACAAAACTCTGTATGTCAAGCAAAGTTCTACTAATATGTATCTAGTGCTTTAAAAAAAAATTCAAAATATTTCTGTGCTTTCTTTTTAAAATATATGAAATAAAGAAATACTTATGTCTGATCCTGTCAGCTACTTATATAATAAACTGTCACTTCTTAATTGGTCTGTTTGGAATGCTTCTTAATTTATTTGGATGAAGTAAACAAGGGAATTATCTAAATTATCTGAAAACAGTATGAATATTACAATTAACAGTAGAATTGATAGTAACTTTCATGGTCTATATGTGAAGTAGAATTACTTTGACATTTTGGAATTATAAATGTAAATATGTTTTTATTCTACAGAATATCTTATGGTGAAGATTTGCACAAATTAATTCTTAAATGGCAATAAAACCACAAACTACTGCTTGTTAATTATGACAAATCCATGAGCCATAAATCTAGAACATGTGAACTAATGAGTAAGTCTATTAACCAAAAGGGAAGCTGGTTACTCCCAAGTGATCTGCAATATATATATTGCTCTTGAACACTAGAAAGACAGAGATATTTAGGCTTTATTTTACATACCAAAGAAAAGAATATGCAATTTTTTGGATTGTGCAATCAGATTTTAAAGCAGTTTCTGAAGAATCCTTTAACATCATGTCTTGAAATCTAATAGCAAAACAGACTAGCACTCTGAATGCCAAGAAATGCAAGGTAAAATCAAACAGAACAACTGTGTGCAATGCACTTTGTCAATACTAGAAATGAATTTGAATTGTTTATCATTTCCAAAATTCTGCAGGTATATTTGGGACAATTTATACGTTAAAATGGAATTTTAAAAAAAATTAATTAATTTTTAATAATATTTGATCAAGTGGCTCTGACTGCAATGATGACACCATTATCCTACTTAAGGACAGGTTAAAGTTTTATATACTACAGAAGAATCAGAGGTCTGAGTTATATTCTTGAGATTTCATTGAAAGTAATAAGAACTAGTGTTTCCTTTTCACATAAACTAGCAATGTTCGTCTTAAACTCCAATCTAAAAAGCAAGAACTTGTTAGAAGACTGTAGGAAAAAAATAAAGATAAGTTTGAAGGCAATCACACAATATTAAAGCAGAACACTTGATATGAAGAGTAGGTTAATAATAACGTTTTGTGTTTTAGTGGAACAAATCGAAAATAAAGCCATTAAGAAATACATTCTAATTAAAAGTTCTCCTGACTGGAAAATATTTTTGCACCCGTATATAACTTCAAAGCAGCCACATAGACAAGAGGGTTGATTGATATAGTTTGCACATAAATGGATTATCCAATTCAAAATCAATATAGGTGGGATGGAGGGTTTAAAAGGGAGCAATTAAAAATAAAATTTTAGTTCCTTCTTCAGCAATCCATTTCCTGTTTAATTGTTTAAGGTGTATTTGATCAACATATTTTACGCTCCTTTAATTTCAAGTGCAAGCAACTCTTTTAATTTTTTTAGTATGAAAAAATTTGTCATAAGAGAAATTACTGTGCAGGCTCTCAAAATCTCTGAAACCTGGGATCATGATAAATTTTTCATTTCATAACAAAACCAAAAAACAGAGTTGCAGATTTAGTCTGCTTATCTGATTAATTCTATGCTAAACAGATGTAGAAATGCTGTGCTAATCTTTCTCTCTTACCACAAAAAGCACCCCTGAATATTGTCGCTCTAACACTGAAATGTTTTTCCTTGACACATTATGCATTTTTTGGGACGTGATCCACTAATTTCAGGGTTTGACAGGACATAGTCTTCTCATAAATTGTAATTTAACGTGAAACACATTTTTTTGCTTTTTGCATTAAAGCATGATTATTCAATGCAAAACTGTATTAAGTCCATATTAACAAGCTGAAGTCTACAAAGAATTACATTTAAATTGCAATCTCCTTAATACTGAACTAGATATATTTATTAATCTTTTAAGCTCTTTGTCAGACCCAACATCGGTGTTTATTTCTTAAAGAAATCTCTGGAGAAGTGATTTGGATTTAATAACCTGCTTATATAAAATGTAGTTACTGCCAAATTCTGAGGCTTGTATTTAGCTTTTCTTAAACTGGTTTCCTCCGTGTCACTTAGTCAGCCTTTTCTGTCACTCCCAAAGATTTATGAATCATTTACTTAGTTTTTACAAGTTTATAGAGACGGTTGCCTGAAACATGTTGGTTTGTACTAGCTTCATGCAAAGCTGAAGGTGAGTGGGAGTAAGAGAGTCATACTAGATTCCTAACTGTAGGGAAAGTTGACAATTTATTTTCTAGTTGTATGAAAAAGCCTACAATTTCCTTTGCATTGATAGTTTCAACATTGAGGCCTGTCTTATTAAAATATTCTTGTCTGAATTAGAGAGACTGGTCTTTAAAAAAAGTAATTTTGAATCGTGTCAAACACAAAACTGTAGAGGGTATATTGACCATTTGCTAATTTGTCACAGAAAGATTTCCAACAAAAAATATTGACACTGCTGCTATTCTGTTTATATACAACTGTAAATAAGAAAAAGACAAAGCCCCAAGTCTTCATTCAGTTAAAAAAATACAGTGTCCTTAAACACTGTGGACTGCATTCTTATGTTCTCTCATATCTAGGTTTCAGATGCCAGTGCATAAAACTGTTTAGTCATTTATGTGTTAATGTAACTCCAAACAGTTTTAATTTGTTTTGCAGCCCTAGTAATCTGGCCAAGCCTTATACTGCAATTCTGGTGCTGAGGAAAGATGGAGTCAAAGCACGATTAGCTGATCCTGGAGAGGCTGTGTCTGGAAGGAAGGAAGATAAATAGGATGTCTTCCCACATGTGTTGTGGAAATATTAACTGAGCAAGACCTGAAGCATGTTATCCCCAACCCTAGCCATGGACAGCTGGCCAGGGCCTGAGTGCCACCTGTATCTGACCCATTTGTCTTTTGTGTGATTAGTGAAATTAATGGTGCTGTAACATCTTTCAAAACACTTGGGAGCCTAGGCACTGAGAACGTGACCTAGATATGCAGGGGAGCAAAGACCTAGATATGCAGGGGAGCAAATACTGTATGCCTGTTCTTCCTTCCTTTTTCCTTCTCTACCTAAGACAGATCACGAATTGCTCAATAGTTCTGCCAAATACAAAATACGTAAAGGTTATCATAGCAACAACATTTTCCTTCTTCCATGTTCTCTGTGTGACTATATCTCAGTAATTACAAGCATTTCTTCAGAGACAAAAATAATTTGTATATATGTCACACATTTTTAAATGTTTTTTATCCAGTTGGTAGTTCCGGTTTTGATGGATTTCTGCTAGAATGTGGATTGGAATTTCACTTAGTCTTGCATGGTAAGTTCTATTAATTTAAATTGCTGCCAGGGAGGGTAATGGTGGTTTTACTTAATCTGCAGGAATTATACCAGTTATTGTTTTAAAAAATTGAACTGAAATTACAGAAAATATATGGTTTTCTGTTCTTGTCTTCAAATAATACAAATGACATTGTGAATCTTCCTCACAGAGATGCCTCTCACTTGCACGGATTTTCCTGTATTTCAGGCAAGACACCATTGCTTTTTGACATGCTGAGGACAAGCTTCAGATGCCTGAGAACATTTGTGCAGTATAAGATACCCATTGCATTGTGGATTTTTTATTAGCTCTACGTACATTTCTCAGCAAGATAGAATAGAAGTGAGAAGTCACTGCACTGAAAGGCATGAAATCTGAAGCCAATTACAGAATATCACTCTGATACTGTTTTCTGATAAGGAGTAGAAAGGAGGACCCCGGGAACAGCTGACCTGTCAGCCTCAATAAGAACATGGAACAGATCCTCTTGGAGCTATGCCAAAGCACATAGATTACAGGGGAATGATTAGAGACAGCCAGCATGGCTTCAGAAGGGGTGAATCAAGCCTTACGAGTGTCATGGCCTTCTCTGAAGGACTGACGCTGTGTTGGTGGCTAAGGGAAGAGCAAGTGAAGTCACATACTGACTTCTATAAGGCCTTTGTCATGGGCTCCAACAACACCCTTGTCACTAAATTGGATTGATATAGGCTTGCTGGGTGAGCTATTTGATAGCCATATCCAAAGAGTTGCCGTCAATGGCTCAATGGAGATCATTAACAAGAGGTGTTCCACAGGGGTCCATATTAGGTACAGTGCTATTAAATATCTTTGTTAATGTCATAGAAAGCAAGATTGAGTGCAACCTCAGCAAGTTTGCAGGTGACACCAAGCTGAGTGGTGCACATGATTCACGTGAAGGATGGGGTGCCATCCAGAGGGGTCTTGATAGACCAGAGCAGTGAACCCATGTGAATCTAATAACATTTGACAAGGCCTAGAGAAAAGTCTGGCAGCAAGGATAGGACAATCGCTATTATGAACACAGGCTGGGGGGTGAAGGGACTGAGAGCAGTCCTGCAGAGGAAGACTGAGGGGTGCTGGTAGATGAAAAATTGGACGTGGCCTGGCAATGTGCACTTGCAGCCCAGAAAGCCAAACATATCCTGGGCTGCATCAAAAGAAGCGTGGCCAGCAGAGCAAAGGAGGGGATTCTGCCCCTGTAGTCTGCTCTGGTGAGACCCCATCCAGCTCTGGGGTCCCCAAGGTAAGAAAGATGTGGTTCTGTTGGAGCAAGTCCAGAGGAAGACCACAAAAATGATAAGAGGGATGGAACATTTCCCTATGAAGACAGGCTGAGAGAATTAGAATTGTTCAGCTCAAGAAAGAGAAAAGTCTGGGGAGACCTTACAGCTGGCTTTCACGACCTAAGGGGGAGCTACAGGAAAGATAGGGAGGGGCCAGGACTTGTAGCAATAGGAAAAGGAATAATGATTTTATACTTAAAAAGGGTAGATTTAGATTCGATACAGGAAAGAAATTTTTAAAAATGAAGGTGGTGAGACAGTGGAAGAGGATGCCCAGAGAAGTTATGAATGCCCTTTCCTTGACAGTGTAAGGCCGGGCTGGATGGAGCTTTGAGCAACCTGGTCTAGTGGAAGGTGTCCCTGCCCATGGGAGCGGGCCTGGAACTAGATGAACTTTGAAGGTTCTTTCCATCCCAAACCATCTCATGATTCTATGATTTTAGATCACTTAAGTGTGTAGAGTGTCTGGCTAATGAACAACTGAAAGGCCAGTGTACTTGAAACAGGACAAATAGTGCCTGACCCAGTTTAAAGAGGTATTCAAACTGTAGCTATGATGGCAGATATGTCAGCAGCACTGTATCATTTGGTATACTTTAAAGCTACCTCCAGTTATGGTATTACAAAAACTTATTCATGGGGTCTCGGCTCAGTGGAGACACTGGACTGTCTCCTAGAGCCAGCGAAGTTCATAATTTATTAATATGCTCTATCAGCTAAAAGTGATCATGTGTATGAATTGCATGTACTCTAAAAACAAGCAAAACAACAAACTTGCTGCTGAGTCAATAATGTCAGAGCAAACAGTAGCTATTGACTCAACACGGTTATTACACTGCCAAAAATTGATAGCTTAACTACAATGCAAAAATATGAAGCAGATGCTACTGAATAAAAAGCTGTAAAATTTAATTACTCACATGCAGCCACAGAAGAAATGTGTAGTCTGAGATGTAGATTAGTTTTAAATATTTTGACATTTAAAACTAGGCTTTAGTAGAAACTGCTAATACTTAGATACATTTTATCATACTTTTTATCATGCTATGGAGCAAGCTGTAGGTTGTTAGATAATAATAGAGCTGTGTCTTTTTTACTTTTCACTGTATTCTGCTTTTATAATAGCCAGTTAACATTTTCCAGGAAATTAGGAAAAAAAGTTGATTTCTAAATATTCTCCTGAATCAGCTAACTCAGTGTATAAGCAAATCATGCCTATAGAGTTGCCTTCATTAACTGTCATAGAAAAGATCATAACTTACAGAACGTAACAGGAATGCACATTTTCTGTAAATGACTGGACAGTGAATTAAATGTCTGTGAGATCCATTGTGGTTAGACATTACTCAACATTTTAAATACCTAATTTCTGAGGACCACAGAAAACAGTTTAAATCAAATTACACAAATAGGTATTTCGTTCTGATTTCCAAATAATACATCATACCTAATTAAGACTGGGATATTGTCAAAATAATATTTTCCAAACACAGAGTAATGTTTTTAAATTTAAATATGCTGTATTTTCTATATAAAACACAGAATAGTGAGGCTGTTTTGACAAAGACATGAGAAAATTTCTTTCCTTACTTGAAGGAGCTTTGGAGATGTACATTTCATTATAATCAAAATACACTGAATTTACAATACAGTAGAAAGTACATACACATAGACACAAACACAGAATGGTTAATTTAAAACTTTCCTATAAAAACTGTCATGGTTTTCTTTCCTTGATTTAAAAGCAAACTGTAGCAAGATACATTATTATGGTGTGGTATATATTAGTGATACCTGATTTCTTAGACACTATCCAAGAAGTGGTTATGTAGTTTTTAACTACATGATTAGAAATCAAAGTGATGACTGCTTGGAAACTTTATCATGCTCAAGATTACTTTTTCTTGTATAGGAACAGCTGCAATGAAACTAATGAACTTAGAATGATAAGGCAAGAGGCACATAACATAATAGCAAAATTTATATGGCATCTCATAAAAAACTCCCCATTATGTAAACCCAGGATATCAGATGAAACTTAATACCTCAAAATTTAGTTTTGAATACTCTTATATATAATTTGGGATAGGAACCAAATAAATGTAAAATGTAATTTGTGAGATAAGGACTTTAATACTAGCAGCAAGGAAAACTTTTACTCCTTCAGAACATGTTTTAGGTCATTAATAAAAGTCACACATACAAGAAAACACTGAGCTGCCAAGTGACTGAATAGTTTTGGTAAATGGTAAAAAATTCTGTATGGAGAAATCTATTATTTCGGTAACAAAAAGACTATGTCTTTACACCAGCTGCTTAACTGATGAATATTTGTTTTTTTCAAAACAAGTAATATTTTAATAATTTATTTTGACATCAATATAATAGGGAAACTAATGACGATAATTTTTCCTTTTCTGATACATATAGCTAATGGTTTCCTGCTTACACAGTCAGAAAATTGAGGAAAACCCTCTATTTTCTGCAGTGTTGTGAAGAAATCACACAGCTGAATTGGCATTAAAGAATGATAACACAGTTAAGGCAGAACTACAGAGTGTGGCCTTGCTATAATAGAAGTGGAAAGTTGAAAAAAATATCTTCAGAAGAATCTGTCATCCACTGCAATGTTGCTTAAAATTACACCAAAGAAGAAGAGAAATAAGGAAGACTTCCTGTTTTTTTACTAAAAGTGTATTCCCCGAAAAGGATTGTGATTGAACAATGAACAATTTTAATGAGAGAAAATTTGATTGGGATTTATGTTGCCCATGCTGTTAAAAGCAACCTTTGCAGATGGCTACAGCTTTTACAAGCCTGTTTACCGGTGTGGTTGGGTGTCACTCTGCCCTGATTATGTGCTCTTCTGGAAACAGGGAGGGGATCAAATCACAGACCGCTTTGCATGACTTGACAGTGTAGCAAATTCTAGAAATATTTAGTACTGTGAATATGCTGGATATACACAAAACTAAGGACTATGTCAGTGTTGGAATCCACATGGTAGGTCAGAGATGGCAAATCTCAACATGTGATTCAAATATAGATGAAAATAAACTATGGATGTTTCACTGACTCTAGGTTCATTACAAAATGTTACTAAGTTAAATTTAGAAAGGAAAATAAGTCTTATCATGGATTAGAAAAAGCCTTGATACCAGGTACCTAGGATGACAAAAGATGCTGCATCGTACTCTGTATTTCACTTCACAGGGAAGAGTGATCTACGTCCTTGAGGCTGTCCTCTAGAAAAGATCTAATCGCTTTAGCTGTAATTCAGAGAAGAGAAGGATGGCACATAGTCACTGGGCCAGACAGCTGCATACCAGTTTTCATAGCACTCCCTTCTTTCTCAAATCACTCACCAGGACTAATGTACCTCTTTATTTCTAGCGGTTCTGTTTTTATCTTCTTTTCATGGATGTGATTTTTAGCATCTGGTCATTCTCCAGAATCATATAAATAAATCTTAAAATATTTAGATGTGAAGCGTAACAAATAGTATATACAACATATTTCATCATTTTTCATGCCTCTTCCTACCACACCTGAAAGACAGGACACGATTTTCACATTAAGTGTGAGGGGATAACAGGTTTTACTTTCAGCAAGAGTGAGCATGGCAAATACTTTGAGATCTAGTAGAAACAAAAGACTCTTAATCACCTGACAACTGGATTAAGAACAGATCTGTTCCTGGAAATTCAATGAATCATTTGACACGTATGGAGAGAGCATATCATCAGAGCAGTAACACCTCACACTCACTCTGCACAGATGCAAATGATAAAAGGAGATGAGAGCAGGTGGAAAAGGCAATATTTTAACCTGCAGTTCCTGAACTCTTCTCTGAATCCCAATTCCATTTGCCCTTTCCAAGTACAAAAGACAAAGTTTTGGAATTACTGTTTTGATCATTAAAAAGGAACAGTGCCTGAAGAATTTATGCTGTTATTGGATCTCTCATAGCAAAGGTAGTAAAGAAAAGATTTATCTAAAGATAGAAAAGGTTAGACAGGCATCTTTTTATTGCTTTTTTTGGTAGATGGCAGAATGGACACATATTGCAAGGTTTAGTAATATCCAGCCTCTCCTGACTTCAGGGGAAAAAAAACATCAGTGAAACAAAGTAAAACTAGAAGCCCCGTCTACTGTTCATTTAGCTGAACTCACATTCGTTGTTTTCCTTCTCATGTCCACCCCAGATACTTGCTGTCAGTTGAAGAACAAGACTAACACTTCTTGACTGGTACTGCTCTGTATGGAACTATGCTCTGGAAGCCAAACTGTGACCTCATCTCACTGTGAAGCTCATGGCCAGTCTCGGACATGCCAAGGTATATATTCCATGACTTAGCATGCTAGGACACTGTAGAGGATACATTCCATTAGGTAACATCATAGTGTCTTTGTAAGCATCTCTGAAGGATGTACACTTACATTGATAGAGTTCTATTTCTTCTCTACAAGTCCTGCATTTGAAAATCAGTGGCCAAATCTTTTCAGTTCTGTTTTACACTCAGAATTCTCAACATGACAAACATAGAAAAGAAGCAGAATTATTTTCTCAATGAACAAACTATTTCTTTACCACAAAAAAAAAAAAAAGATGGAAAAACACCGCAAGATAGGAAAAAAGTAGTAGTAACAGTAATGCTAGTTAATTTAAAAGAATCAATTACTTAATTTATGAAAATACCCAGAACATTTTTATGCAGTTTATAGTGACATAAAATTATTGCTGAACCTTAACGACATTAAAAGCAAAAGCAAGATTATGTGTTTGACCTTCATCTCTGATTTCAATGTATTTGAACAATCAACTATTCCATATGCTTAGGTTAAACTGCACTGTCTTGTGATAACATGGATAAGATCACAGTGTTTTTCTATAAGCACATCATACTTGGATGAAAATAAAATTGCATTTGTATGTATATTCTACTATTTCATATATGTGTTAAATTTCATAAATCTGTGCCATCTAAGCCATGAAGTTCTACCTCACTGTGCCTTTTCTCACATGAGCAAGAAGCACTTTTTAGTGCTAGAATATGAATGAATACCACTTACTATCTTTAGCATAGAATACAACTGACAATAAGTTTAATTTTTCTGGTTTCTCAAGTTCTTTTAAGCAGTTATATGATTTCATTTTTTCTGGTGGGCGTTTTGTGGAAGATAAGCAAAAAGAAAAAGCTGTCTGCTCATACAGAGGAATTACACTAAGTATGTTCACAGTATAAAATAAATAATCAGAAAGACTCTTTCCTTGTTGTTCTAATAATATTTTGCCACATGAAACAGTAAATCATGTTTGGGTGCTTAATTTTTTATTTTCATTTGGTTTCACAGTTGGCAGCTCTTCTTAACATTTTTATTTAATTTTAGTGACATAGAAAATAATGCAACTGCTTAGAGCCAGACTATGTGACAAAGCTTACCATGTGGGAATCTTGCACTGTACATGTCTCATCTTGACAAGCCAAATAGGCAGTCTCCTTATTAATTGGATTCATTTGTACATGAAAGTTTTACCACAGGCTTTTTGTTATCAAGAATTGCCACTTAAAAGAAGTATGGCTTAAATAATGGAATATACAATTTTGAATTTCTGCAAATGTGAAAGATATACTGCTACTCTGTGAAGACATTTGACATTTGGATCTTTGTTTTATTCTAAGCAGCTAAAGGCAGGATTAGCCTTTGATCCCTTATGAATGTAACCTGGAATGCAATCATTTCTAAATTTTGTTTCCATGTATCCTTCAAATGCTCTGTGGGCTATCTAGGTCAGAACCAATATAATACCAAGCACAAGTCAAGTTGCATCATCCTGTGATCATTCTGTGCTATTACTATCAAGACAGAACTTGTCAAAATCTTTCCACTTGATAATACAGAGACTTGCTGTGCACAGCTGGGATTCAGACGTTAAATACAGGAATCAGTTAAATATGCCCGGTCTCAAAATAGCAAACGGCATGTATGGTTTCTGCTGTAACACATCTCTAGTTATGAAGCTTTGCCAGTGCTTAGTGCTCATGACTTGATTTCATGCTATGGTAGTAGCAGCTGATTATCTCTGCAGTTGTATTACCTGAAGTACAGTTGGCTTAAACACGTGGCCTAGCAGTCCTCCTTATGCTAGACCTGCTCTGAGCAGGTGGGGTTTTCTCCCCACAGATGATACCGGTTTTTTCTCGTGTGACAATGTGGCCTGAATTATTCTGATACTAACGGTCACTGTTCAAGAAAACACAAGTCTTTTTTGTAAGTTTATTTCTCTACTAAAGTTCTGTGCAATGATAACCTATTCGGATCACTTTGGAATATCATGTACAGTCAATTTCCCTGCTTCTATATCAGATAACATTGCTGCATACACACCTTTCATGACATGTTTCTTTCATGTATATACTTGTAAAAATTGAATGCTCAATAAATAAAGATAATAATCATCTTATCTAGTATAAGAAGGGAATATGTTTAAAATACACAATTTCCTTCTGTTTACAGAGAAGATTATTCGCGATTGACATTATTAATACTATATTCCTAGAAAAAATGAAAGAATTTGAAAATAGTGAGTTCACAATTCTGTCACTTATTACCTGGAATTAAGCAAAAAACATCACCGACCTCAGATATAAAGTGGGTGAAATTCTAGGCAAAACATTCTAGAACTTCTAAACCTTCCAAATCCTTGTCTATCTGCTGTGTACCTAGTAAGTATTGCCTTTTAACTATGGATTATAAAGAGATCTCAGCAAGTTTATAGTTAAAGTATTGAAAGCTGTCATTAAAGCCAGATACAAATTCATCTGGTTTTTGTTCTTTTGTTGTTGAATTTACCTCTCAAAAAACCCATGAAGTAACTTCCAGGCATGCCCTATGTTTACCTTTGTTATTTTTAAATCAAGTCACTGTGTCTTTCAAGTACGCTAACCTATACATTCACAAAAACATTTTAAGTTAAAGAAGTATTGGAGTTTTTGTCTTTGTCCAGATTTTTCTTTTCCACAGAGTTTTTCGATTTCTCTACCTGCTGTGTCTGCACCAGCAAAACTCCTGGGCAGTAGGAAGTGGAATCTTCACTTGTGACTGAAACACAGTCTCTGATACTTGCCCATGGCTTATTCCCTTTCTAGTTTATCACAGGAGTCTGCCATCTACAGTCAGCCTCTCTGCTTCCCTTCCTGCAACTGGGACTCTAAAAGCATTTCCACCGATCAGCCTGAGTGGCTCTATGACAGTGCTTAGCAAAACTGTATTAATACTTTATTTGATACAGCTCCACCATTTAGTTCCATGCTAGTGCTACTGCTTCCTACTTTATAGACATAATCTGTTCTTATAATCCAGTAAAATTTCCCCACCTAACTGCAAGCTTTTAAAGGCAATGTTATTCAAAACTTTATTTGTCAGGGGATCTGCTGAGTCTAAGAACAAAGTCTTCACTGAAAAAACTCTTACATAAGCTTAAGGAAACTAGCTCTTTGTGCAGAGGTGTATTTTGAAGGAGAATGACTCTATATACATTCACAGTCAGCTAGACATGTTCTGCTCTGCACAGCCATTGTCTGGATTTTTAGAGAAAGACTCCTGCTTTTAAGGGAGTAATATAATTACATTCTGCTAGCTTATAGCTGTCTCCTATTGAATGTGACATTGTGGGAGGCTGAATATGATGTTCCTCCCTCAGAAGAAATTAATTTTTGCTTAATAAAAAAAGATCTTTGAGCTATTAGTCAGCCCAAATAGGTTGAAGTTAGGACTAGGAAATGGCCTCGTGGGCAGGGAAATGTGCATTTGAATGTCTGTACAAAACTGATTTTCGTTTGTTTGCTTAGAGTGTTGGCTGGAAATTTCCAGAAACATTGTGAAAAAGCAACCTTGAGTTTACCTCCAAGAAACTGAGCTGATGGGTTCCAATGACATAAGTCACAGGTGCTCAGTAGCAAGTCTGCAGTTTCTTTGGGGTGGAAATTGTATAGTATAGTATATTGTGTCATTAACTTGGGAAGTAGCTTTTGATCCACACTAACCTGTGTCTCAGTCCTGTGTAGACTGTTTGTCTTGGACAGTTCCATCTGTGACCACCTGGACATAAAGCTATATGGAAAAGTGTACAGAATGCTTGGAGGAAAAAATTTCATAATTTATTTACTACCCTCTAATCCCAAAGCATATTGACTTAACAAGGAGTTAGCACATCCTGTGGCATTCATATTTTTGAGCTATTTTTAGACTATATGGCATTTCCTAATTACATTTTAGAGTAAGAACCATCTTTCCCTCCTCCTGCCTTTACATCTCTGACAGATTCAGAAGTCAAAAGTAAATAAAATGAAAATTTTGAGCAATAATCAGGTTAGTCTGAACCTTTATGTGAGAGTCTAACTTTCTTCTAGATTTTGTGTTCTATGAAGAGATTGCACGAAAATCAATGTATCTGACTTGGATTGGTGTCTCAGTGAGGAGAAATCAGAAACTGACTTTCATATCTGCAAAGGATTGACACTATCTATGTAAAATGTAGCATGAGAGTCACAGCAGTCTGAGCATTTGTATATCAACTGCAGGAAACCTGCGTTGGAGAATGTCTTTCCTGAAACTCATGTCTTCACACTTTTCTTTCCACTTGTGTTCTGTTATAGTGATGTGCCTTGTTCTTCCTACATGCTGGCCCTGCATCTCTAGTACAACTGCAGTACTTCAGAAATAGAAGAATAATTTTAAGTTTCTGTAAGAAATGCAGTTCATTACCCCAACACATGATCTCTAAAAATCACTTTGTTATAAGGATAATTTTCCCACACCTATGAACACACCAGTGATCCTGCAAAACAGGTTCTGAGTTTGCCATGAAGAAGTGAATAGTGTCATTGAGAAAAACATGAGGACTATATGGCTACAAATCAAGAATTTTTGTGGGAAGATAAACTTCTTAGAGAAGGAAATTATGCTTTTTCAGACTGCAGAATTGAGAAAATGCAGCTTTGATTGAAGTATAATTAATATGAAGAGGATGTTTTCAGGGCCACAACATTTCTAGGAGTTTACAAGCATGGTAAAGCATCAACTTCCACTGAAAGGAGTGATGCTCCAATTAGACCATTCCATTTTACATCATACCATGCTTTCAAGTGCTGCAAATCTGTGTGGCAGGGCTGAAACTTATCTGTGTTTTAGCTGCCTCGGAGAGTTCATGGTGCTTCCCCTTCTTCCAGCAGCAGTGCTGAATTATGCTGCCTTAAAGCATTCATAGAACTGTATGGATGTACAGATTGGTAAAAAAACCCCAGCAGCTTTTACACAATATTATGCACCATCCCTTTTGACAGATGAGGCTACAGATACTTTTTAAAGCCTTTTTAGATTTTAATAGATTCACCATTTATTTTAAATGGAACTTGGATGCCTTCTTTTGCATTTTATTAACTTGTTGTAAAGAAACGATTTGCTGTTAAGAGATGATATAATCTGCAGGAAATAATAATCATTTAACAACTGTTCCTTGCACAAAACTAACAGTATATTTTCTTTTAAGAAAAATAACCATGCAGGAGCTTGAGAATAATGTGTGATTTGTGACACAAGGCAGATAGTGCTTTTGCATCAAACTAAGCTGCATACTTGTAGAAAAGCCTAAAAGCAGGGAAAACTGAAGGAAGGAAAGTATAAGTTTTCTGTAACACATAATATTCTGAAGTCGCTTATGGAGATCATAGATTTAAGGAGCAAAGGGACTGTTTTTTTCTCCCCCCATTCAAAAGGATGGAATTCCAACCCAAACTACCAAGATCTCTTGAGAGCTATCTACACAGTCTAGTGAAACTGCAGAGATCTCCATTGGGAGCCCAATGCTCCCTTACCAGCACGAAGGCCATCCACTCCTCATTTCTCAGCTAGCAGAGTAGATCTATCTAATGTAACCAATTCGGAAGAAACTTTCCTTTGACTTAATGCCAACTGGAGTTCCTTTAATTAGGCCATTTCATTTTGTAAAGGACTCATCCCAAAAACTAGCACTGCCTATAGTGTATATACATACTTTCAGTCTTATTTTTTGTGTTCTTGAAGAGCATGTCTGTCAGTCCAGCTCACATCTTTCATGAAACCTCTGGGACTCCACGTATTTTTCTCTGTGTATTTCTACAAGAAAGGATACACTGAAAGAAGGTCTGACCACCTCCTGTTCCCTTCTTTGCTGTGTAAAGATCCACAGTAGGATTTTTCACTCTTTAAAGAATAAAGCTGCATTTTCCGGTGCTCTCTGACAGCCAGTGTACTGTATAATCTTGCAAAATTACAGAAAATATTTGGAAAAATCAAAACAGGTAAGAGAGAGTTCTGCAGGTAAGAGAGAAAGAGAATTTCTCTCTGGGGCATTGATGTGACAGGCAATGAATTGAAAAGGAATGGAAGAAGCCTGTGACCTTGTACTATGGAGTTTACATGCTGTGGAATCAGAAGTTAGTATTGACAGGGGTCTGCTCCAAGGAAGCCTGAAGCAGCTGTTGCTCTGAACATCAGTTTCACAGGTCATAGGCTACAGAACTAAGGGGAGGCAGCCATGAAGAATGCTGGTGAAATTCAGAGCGGATTAGAAATTAAAGATCATGGTATGCCTTTTCCAAACTATTAAACATGGTTCTGAGGAACAACTACAGGTGCTGGAAGTTTCCATGACTACAGTGTTAATTAAACACACGGTGAAAAGAAAACTTTGGAGGATTGAGACTGCAGTTCTGAAAAATTCAGATCATATTTTCAGACCAGCTGTGCCTTTCTGTTTAAGGTAATTATTTACTTTATTATGGTGACTGCTGTTGTCTTTCTTTTAAAAGCCAGCCGAACCAGTACAATTTAAATATGAAATATCTTGCAGTAACAGTCTCGTTTGTGCAGTCTCACAAAACCAGAGTTCTCTTAATTTTACAGAGAAGAGATAATAATATTCCCCACTCTCTAAATTTCTATCAGGTGCACCTTAATATATTCAATTTTGAAATTTATTTTCTTTGCTGTTTTGAATATACATCTAGAGATTTATAGAAGACAGCCACCTTGCAGAATAGGAAAATTAAAATTATTTCAGGTTGGTCTAATTTGAGATTAAAGTAACAAGTATGAGTGCATCTACATTTCAAAATAAAGTGGCAAAACAATTAATTTGTCTCACATTTCTGTTGTATCAAAAATTAGTAGAAAACAAGTCTATATGCAAGTCAAATTAGATTTTCACAATTGTTACAAGTTTTCCTTTAAATATCTTTTCCTTTCAACACAGTTTAAGTTGAACATCTCATAAGAACATTTAGTTGAAAACTACTGGGACAGGTTTGTATATTAATTAAAAATCAAACAATTCTAAAAATATATTTAAAGACTAAGTCTAAGGATGCATGTATTTACAACTATAATTTCAACATTCTACAGCTACACAGTAGTACCACTTACTGTGTTGTTGGTGTTTTAAAATCAATTATCTTTGTAGTTACCTTTGTATGTGATGTTTAACCTAAACCAAACTACATCAGTGTTTTCAGAAACACCTTCTATTGGAGTGCATAAGAAAGAGGAAATATTCAATGCTATATTACTAATAGGGATTCCGATAATTTAGTTTTTTCATGTCTGTAAAATACCATATGTTTTCTTCTCATCATGTTTTTAGTAGTCTCTGCACCTACAGAGGTCTCTCCTACCTCAGGCCTTCAATTCTTTATAACTTCTGTTGAAAGTGTGCAGTTTTGATGCTCAGGACTCAGGCAGCAATTATTTTTTCTTTTTTAGTCTGGCAGTTTGGAAAATGAAAATATATATTTT
This sequence comes from Atrichornis clamosus, assembly GCA_013400975.1. Lineage (NCBI taxonomy): Eukaryota > Metazoa > Chordata > Aves > Passeriformes > Menuridae > Atrichornis > Atrichornis clamosus. The sequence continues at coordinate 61,768 of WBMZ01003278.1, forward strand.
TAAGATGTATTATTTTTTTTTCCCAGATAATTTATCTTCCCAGATTGTCTTGGTGTGCTTATTATGAATATGCATACATATTTTTTTCAAAGTTATCTTTCAGAACTAATCAAATAGTTCCTTACAAGGCAAATCTGATCACAGTTTTGGGGGACAGTCTGTTCCATGTATTGCTCCCTACAGATAACATGAATACAGCCCGACGATGTTTAGCTCTGTGCTGTTACACTTCTCCACCACTCTCAGCAGGGTTTATAGCCTCAAAACCCTCTAACACCACGTTCCAAGGGACAGAATACATACCACACAGCTCCTAAATGCTATTTAATGTAATGGTGCCAGGGTAATACTCTAGAAGAATTTCAAGCCCTTGCAATAGAAATTAAAAAAATTTTTTTTTCTAAGGCCATAGGTGTTCCCCATGAGATTTAGAGGAGGTGTAGAATATGCAGAGTGAAGATGGCCCCTTCAAAAAGGAGGCAATGACAAACAGGGTTGCAGTTTTATCTAGAGTTCGGGGATTTCTTCTTGGATCGGATACTGTAGATATGCAGCCTAAGAAAATTACTTAGAATAATTATGAAGTAACAAACTCTTTTGATAATCAAAGTACATTTTTAAGATGTTTAGAAAGACTGTATTTATAACAGTGTGGAGTTGTATCTCTCCCAGAGACAATATCTATTCTACTAGATCCATTCAGTTTTAATGTGCTTAGGCTGACCTGAGATGACACAATCCAGCACAATGTGGAATTTTAATTTCCAAGTCATCCAGATGCTGGGAGTGTACTGTGTCTCTCTTGTGGCACAGGCAACAAGATTTTCTTCCTATGGAATAGAACATATGGTGAGCAAGAAAGGACTAATACACATAAATCATCTGTTCCTATGAAGGGTTAGGATGCATACCTATAGATGATTTTTATTATTTCTTGCTCTATTGTTAAGATTACATTCACAAGGACTGCTCGTATTCTTCATTATGACTAAACCAATTAGGAAGAGAAAAAGTGGAGTGTGGTTATTGGAAACTATTTTGGTATTTTGGTCTCATCTATTTCAAGCTCTGTGTGACGGCCGACAGCTGGTCTGAAGTCCTCACAAAGTTTGATATGGATTCAGTCAGTGTCTATTCGTGAGAAGAGAGCCCTGAGAAAATAGATTTAAT
>WBMZ01003278.1:63191-167322 GCA_013400975.1 Atrichornis clamosus
AGCAGTTCGGAATAGTCTAGCAGCACGAGTGATAAGATATAGAAATGTATAAAAAGGATGGATTTGTTGCATAAACATGGCTTTTTGCCCTGAACCTTGCACTGTTCCCTTCATCATGTCATGTCCGCCCCAATAGCAACAGCCCTGCACAGAGCTTCTGGGTGAAAAATGACAATCTGCCCTGAGCCAGACATTTTGTTGAACTAAAGAATCTTAACATGGGATATACCTGGAGACAGTGCTAAAAACTTTGTTAGACCAATCAATCCTGCAGCAACCTAAAAGTCCAAGTTATCTGACAGATGTGAAAAGCATCATTAAATACACAGGTTAGGTTGTCATTTGCTCACCGTTCAGCCACTCCTCTCCCCTGGCAGGATGCTCACTCTCACGGGAGTTTATCCCCTGGTCCTCGCCAGGGGCAGGTGGGTGTGGCTGCCCCAAGGCACCAGCACACCAAAGCCTTCTGGTGTCAGGACTTTCTCCCTCCTCAGCCCTGGGCTGGCTCAGGTTTACTTCTGCACATTCCCTCAGCTTGGCCAGTGCCACTGAAGGCACCACACAGACCTGGATCACCCCAGGGAGGCAAGAGTCCCTCCTACCCTGTGCTGCCAGTGCCATCAGGCCCTGGCCCTGGAGAACCCTGACCCCACAGGTGTGGAGGCTGAATGGGTGGGCTGTGCGCTGGTGGCCCTGTGCCCCAGCAAGTCCAGCGTAGCCCAGGGGTGCTGAGAACAGCCGTATTTACTCACCAGAGTTGAGGATGAGAAGTATATAGTTGGGGAAGAATTGATATACAGATGCAGGTTTAAGCCTGGTTATGTCTACAACCAGGTACATTACACACAAGAATTCGGTGCTGTGAGCCCTCCAGTAGAAGTAAAAAATTTAAGTAACCCATTAGTCACAAAACATTAATGTATTCTTCAGAGAAATAATTTTCATTCTCTCTCTGAATGGGAACTCTGTGCAAACAGCCATGTTCAGAATTGATTCACTGTTACATTCTGTAAATCTATTTTTAATGGTGCTTGCTTTTCTCCACAAAGATGAGGAGGGAGATATCAGTGGAGATACAAATGCATAACTCCAAGTGATGAAACTTCAGGAAAATAACACTTTTTCAGTTTCCATAGTAACTACTCTAAAAAATGCCACCTGACTTGCATTTACACAGCACTCTGCCAAAACCCACAGATCCTGGCTGACTCTGTCCCGTTAGTCCTCCCTGCCCACTTTCCACTTGTTTTAATAGTGCCAAGGCAGACTCTTTATTGGCTGCATCAGGGAGCTGAGGCAACTGAGTAACGCAGAGAACAGAGCACATTTGGGGTTCTTTCAGCAAAACCAGCCCCCAGTCAGCTCCCCCAGCTCTTATGAGTACAAGCAGGGCAGCAGGATGAGAGTACAGGGAGCAGCCAGAGCTGCGTTGTCCCAGCCAGGGTGGCTTAAATGCAGGAAAGGTGATGGCTAAACCTATTAGCCTTCCTATGCTAGTGATTGTGTCCTCTTAGATGCCATACTGACCCTAAAACTGCAAGATGCTGTTCAGAGGCTTAAGGTCTGTCAGCAAACTGAGGCAGAATATAGAAAACATTTGGAGAGTGAGAGAGGATGATTAATAGTTAATGTAGAAATACTAGAAAAAGATGAAATCCCACCTTCCTAAACCTCCTTTGGACCCACATAGGTTTTGATAGACTTAAATATGATCCCTGTGAAGTGTTTATAGAACAATTATTACACCATCTGAACACCAAAGTCTTAATGTTTGTAGCTTATATACTATCCCAAGTTATGGTGTTATAATCAAAACAAGGAGTGTAGCAAAGAAGAGGTCAAGTGATAAAGTTTTAAAGTACAGCCTTTCTTGTTATCAACAATTAATGAAAAGGAGGAAGATTGCAACCACATTAACTTGGTGAACAAAACATTTCTTACTTCAGGACTGATGAAATTTCAATTTTGAAGTGATATTATTACAACAGAAGGGATTTACAGGATCAAAAATTTATCCATTGATGTGTACCGAAAGAAGTGGGCATGCCTGAGCAGACACAACTAGCCTGCAATAGAAATGCTATAACTAAACAGGGATAGCACTCATAAATTTGTTCCAATGCAATGGAGTAGAAATATCTAGGGACTTGGGATAAATACAGCAAAAAGCAAATCCTTCCTAAAGTGCTCTGATAGGTTACTAAGTCTTACCCCATGATAGTTTTAAAAAGGTCAAAAGGATAAGATGATAATGCTCTGAGCAAAATATAGGCAAAACAATGAGACCTAGCTAAGAAAATTACTATTAACTTCCACATGATTTGAGGGAGGCACAGATTGCCCCATCAAAATAAATACCAGAATTTCACAGGTTTAATTTCATTAAAACACAAACAGGAAGAAGAAAAATTGTTTTGGAACTGCTTGGAAGCAAAAGAGACATACAATATCCTCTTGTTTTGTTTTGGTTTTTTTTTTTATTTTTATATCTTGATAAAATTAAAATTTATAATATTTTGAACATCTGCACAATTATCTGAGTAGGAATTTAATTTGCCACTTCAATCACATGAAGAATATTTTGTATGCTGAGCTTGGAGAAGTGTAATTATATTTTCCTCTCTGGTTCCCCCCACTCATCCTGGATTCAGACCCTGTGAAAAAAATGTAATCAAGTGCTTTCATTTAAAATAACATTGGATGGTGACTGAAATAAAAATGAAAATTTACATATTTTCTTTTTAAATCTCTTTCCTGAAAGTATCCTCTGAGCATGACAGTACAGGTAAATCTTTAAAGGAATTTATTTAAAAAATAATTTAATAAAACTCTATAACATACATCTTTTGTTCCATTAAAGACACATATATTGGTCTTAAAGTTCTAGTTTTAATCAGTACATACCAAGGAATATATCTTTCTTGTTATAGAAAAGAGAAGCAGAGTTTTAAAGTTTCTTTCAATCTTGATGTTTATAAAGAATTTTGACTTTGTTATTCTGAATAATCCATAAATGGTTTCATATATGCTGTTTTTCTGTTGTTTTGCATTGTGCCCATTTTATTGTTTGATTTATTTATATGCTCCAGGAATCCTTAGGGATGTAACACTGCATTTCCAGTTACACTCATGAAATTACTTGATAATCATATCTTGAGAAACATATAAAGTCCGTCTACCCTTGTTTTTCCTATATCTAGCTTAAATATGTAACAGTGAGTAAATGTGGAAAATCAAATCGTTAAAGAATCCAACAGGCAATGCTTTCCTTTCAGAAGTGAAGTCTGAACTACTCTCAGAAAAAAACCAAACCCAACAAGCAAACCAAAACCATTCCTGACATTGCAAACAACAGTCTTGAATATAGCGGCTTTGTTTTGAATGATAGACCTGGATACATAATCCAGGATATGAGAGCATGCAATGCGCATTCTTCAATGCAAATAAAAGGAAATTCCTCATTTTTTTCTGAAAGCATTGCTTTGAAGAGTTCATCTTTTCTTAACAAATCCTCATCAGTAAAAACATTATTTCTGTCAAGATTTCAAAGTAGATGTTTGCATTTGGCATCCTCAATCTTTGCATTGTCACAGCTCATTTTTATAAAGGTATGAAGCAAGTTCTGATGACATTTTAATAATAAATACATCCAGTAACCTCTGTAGAAAGTAATTTCCTCACCTCCCTCTTTATTTTAAAAATCAAACTGAATTAAGTGAAAGCAATTAAACTGTGCTTTAAGTAGATTTTTATGCCACACTCATCACCGAAATATCTGATCACATTCTGCTATACTAAACATGATTCAATTCTATCCTACATAGTTTGCTTTTTGGGGGTTTGGATAATAATTTATGCATATGTATTTATATTGCTGCAAGCTTGCATTAGATAAGAAAACTCATGGAGAAGGAAGAAGGCCTTCAGTTTCTAGGGACTCTCTGATTGCTCCCTGAGAAATTAATTTTTGCTTGATTTCACAGAATAACTGAGGTTGGAAGGAACCTCTGTAGATTATTTAGTCCATTCCTCTGCTCAGAGCAGAGTAATCTAGAGCAGACTGCTCAGGATATTGTCTAGACAGGCTTTGAATATCTTCACAGATGGAGACTCACCATCTTTCTGGGTAACTCACTCTGTTGTTTGACCACCTTCACCATAATAAAATGAAAACAACCCACCAAACAAACAAAACAACAGAAAAAAAGTGTTTTGCTCTTGGAGAAATGGAGTTTCTTGGTTTGATTTTTGCCCTTTCCTTCTTGTGTCTTCAATAAGCATCTGAGAAGAGTCTATCTTCTTCATCGCGCCCCCCAATAACAGGCACTTATGCACATTGACAGAATCCCCCAATACTTCACATCTCCAGGCTAAGCAGTCCTAACTCTCTGTCTACCTTTATTTGATAGGTGCTCCTTTTCCTTCATCACCTCTATGGGCCTTTGCTGGACTTATTCCAGGAAGTTCATGTTTGTTTTGTCAGAGACAAGTCCATGTGTACCTGGTCTGAACCCAGAAGTGGACTCTGCACTTGCTTTGTGGTCTCAGTCAGAGCTGACTAGAGTGGAAGGAGCATCTGCCTTGACTTGCCAGTGATGCATTTCCTAACACAGCCCCAAATACTGTTGGTTTTCTTTGCCACAGGGGTGCACTGCTGGCTGATGAGCAACTTGTTGTCCAAGAGCACCATCAGGTATTTTTCTGCCAAGCTGCTTTCGAGGCTGTTAATTCCAGCATACACTAGTGCATGGTGTTATTCCTCAGGGTACAGGACTTGGCATTTCCCTGTGTCGAACAACATGAGGATGCTGTTGGCCCATTTCTCCAGCTTCTTGTGGTTCCTCTGAATGGCAACACAGTCATTTGGTGTTTCAATCAGTCTTCTCAATTTAGTATCATTTGCAGATTTGTAGTTTAGATCCTACTATCATGATCAGCTGAAAGTCTTTGGTGGCTGACGACTTGGTGACAGTGTTCTGAAAAATGGGATGAAGTATTTGGTCTGGCTGCAAAATGAAATTGTTTTTCATAGGAATGTAACACCAATCTGAAATGAAGTCACTTACACTTGAGTTCTCACAACATTTTTCCTCCCCAAAAGTAGAAGCATGGTGATTAAGAAAATAAAATACAGCAGAATCATATGCTGAAATTATAAAAGTGCTAAGATGATGATTAAGATATTCCTTTGTTTGCTGCTGGCAAATTATACTTGTCTCTCTTAAGCAACGTTTGAATGCAGAAATCATTTCCTAGAAATCCAGAAAATTTAAATACAAAAGAATGTATGAGTTCATCTTGAGTTCTATAATTCAGCCCAAATAACTTAAACCGGTTGTTTCCATAGTGAGGTTGTATCTTAGGTATGTGCGTAATAGATGCGTTACCATACAGCCATAGTTTAAAGATTTCAAGTGATGGAAATATATCCTAATTATAAGTACGCTGTGATAAGAGTTAATTAGAAAGGCGTATGACACAGAACTATGTTGATGGTATAAAAGCAAAAATGCTTATGAGTGGCTGAGTTCCCGAAGTACGATGGTACTTTAAAAACCATTGTGTTTGCCCAACAGAAGTAAGCAGAAACAATATACCTAGTTTACTTAGGTAAGGGAGGTGTGAGATTTCGGCCAGAGCAGTATGATGTCCCAGTCCAGACATCACCCTCATATAGGAATTACTACAAGTTGAAATACAGCACCTGATTTTTCACAGTCAGATCATTTAGGATTGTGATAATTTAGAGAAGATGATCATGGAGATGAGGCATGTACATAGACAGAGAATATCTGTGTCCTTGTTTTTTACTGTATCACAGAACTGCACAGTTAGAGCTCATATCATTTTGTACAGTGAGAGGGAATGTGGAGGAAGGATTGGCAGAAGCACAGGGAGACATGGGTGGTCTTTATGTGCTAAAGATGCTGCTAAGCTTGGAGGCCTGTAGGAATGGCCAGGAAAAGATGAAGAAAGCATGAAAATAAACCAGGGGCTTGAATTTGTTTGAAGCAGCTTTTATATAGTGACTAAATGCACAGTTACCATAGATTGCAAAGCTGTCTGAAATAAAAGTGCAGTGAAAGATATCAGGATTTTTAGATTTTGTTTGGCAGAATGGCATTACCAGGGCAGGAGCAGGATTGCTAAGCACACAAGTTGATTATGTGAATGATGAAAAAGCCTTCTGGTTGATAGACTTGGCTGTGTATTTTCACAGGAGCTGCTTGAGTCTCAATCCCAGTTCTATTTCCAGTAGTTCTGTGAAATCTGACAGTTTATTGGAAAAAAGAGGGAGCTGAGGATTGCCTGGCTGCAGGATAGAGAATACTTTTATTACAGAATTCTGCACTAAAAAGTTATATTCTAACTAAACGTGATGTGGAAGTAGAAAACCATAAAATCCAAAATTATAATATCTAGGCTTTAACCCAAATATACTTTTTAAAAAAAAATTTTAATTATTTTTTGTACTAAGAAGTACTCTATGTACATTTCTACCTGCACTTATTAATATATGAAACTTTGTCAGGAGATGCAGCCAGGAATGATAATCTGCCAAATGTAAGTTGCATGTAAGGCATGTGGCACTTGGCAGAGCTGAGGAATTTTCAGCACAACCCTCCTGGCCTTTTCACTTTCATTGTAGTGTTGTTAAATGGCTACATTTTTATAGGCCATACGTGTGTGGACTACTGCCTTGGATTGTGTTGGAGAAGAGGAATTTGAGGCAGTGCTTGGAAATAGGGATGAAATTGAGGGAAGAAATTTGACGTCATGTGGGGAGTAGGAGTTCAGGGTATCATTTGGCATGGAGGAGTTCAGTAGATTTTTTGTTCAAAGATGGAAAGAACTGATTTTGTGGTAAAAAGGAATCAAGCAAAAGAATACTGGAAGAAACAAAAAGGAAGAAACAGTCTTTCTGTCCCCTAAAAGTTATCTTGTCATTTATAATCTGAGGATGAGTAAAGGTAAGTGTTTGTGGCTTTTAACAGTAACAGTGTTACTCTGATATCACAAAATAAAATATTTTAGACTAGAGGTCAGCAAGGTATTCTTCAGCATTTAATAGTGATATCTTAGGAAAAAATAAGAGGGATGCTTGTTGCAAATAAGAACATTTGCCTGTGCAGTTTCCAAGTATCTAGTCTATATTTCTGTTTTATTATTTCCCTGATTTTGTGATCTCTTCCTCTATGTTTGCAGAGCAAAAGTAGACGCAGCAAGTAGGCCTCTATTATGTGCCCCAGTGAAAATGAGTTAAAGATTTAATTTTCCCTCGTTATCTCTCTGTAGCATATAAAACAAAATAGAGTTTTCTGTCAATTTGGCAGTGCCTTCTGATAAGCTCTAATTACAAAGAATTTTTGTACAACACTAAAATGCTGATAACAGGACACATATGAAGTGATTGCCTAATTATTTTCCTTTTGTTTCATTTGAACACAACTTAATTTTAGAATTATAACAGTATTTGTTTTCAGGATGTGTTTTTACAATCTTCTATGAGAACTGCTTTACAAAAACATGATAAATTTATGATGCAAAACTTCAGTTATCCAATTAATTCTTCAGCAATGAAATCACATCAACCTTTCATTTTCTATTATGCTAGTAATATGCAAGTGTTTTCTCTTCTGGTTTCTAAGTCTTGATACAATCCATCCAAAGTGCCTACGCTGTTACGTAGTGTGGGATAGGGAACGCTGTGCTGCCAGTAGAGTAATGCTCACCCTATCCTTTTGTCAGTCGTGATTTACTGGCAACATCGTTAAAGTTACCACAAGCAAGTGAACTCTTGGCCATACTGAAAGACACAGAAAGCAGCAGCTTGACCTTTTACATAATTTCATGGATACACTATACTAGTGCATGAATAATGGGGTTTTATTTAGTGATAATTCAAAAGCTGAAATAAAAAAATTCCTTCAGCAACTTGAATTTGTTGACTATTTAACAACATTCTTCTTTAAGAGAATCAATTCCTATTTTAAATCAAACATTGTATCACAAATGTAGGTTCCCATATGCAAAAAGAAAGTACATTCCTTTTGCTGAGCAACTACTCCTGTCTTAAGGAAGATTTCTAAACAGGCAGTGTAGCTCAAATGTATGCTGATTTGTCCTCAATTTATACTCCAGACTTGGCATAGTTGGACTTCTCACTTCTTGAAAGCTCAACTCTGCAACAACAGCGTTAGAATGTCACACATTTTGTGAACATGGTAACTCTTAATATTACAGGTACAAAAGAAAATTCTTTGTGTCCTGCACAGCTTATTGAGACACACTCTAAAGTAGATTAAGCTATTTTTACCTCTATGCATATAATGTATATAATGTATATTATGTGTATATTATTGATTCTGTTGGGCTGCCCAGGAAGGTGGTGGAAACACCGTCCCTGGAGGTGTTTAAGAAAAGACTGGTTGTGGCACTTTACGCCATAGTCTAGTTAACAAGGTGGTGTTAGGTCATAGATTGGACTTGATCTCAAAGATCTTTTCCAACCTAGTTAATTCTGTGATCCTATGTAATTTTCTTGCAAATACAACATCTATGTACCACCGTTGAAAACAAGTAAAAAAAATAGTCATGGTAATACAAAGAAAAAAAGATTTTTACAGAATCACTGAATCAATTAGGTTTGAAAAGACATCTGAGATCATTGAGTCCAACCCTTGGCCAAAGACCACCTTGTCAACCAGACCATGGCACTTAATGTCACATTCAGTCATTCCTTGAAACCTCCAGGGATGGTGATTCCACCACATCCCTGGGCAGCTCATTCCAATGTTTAACAACCCTGTACGTGAAGAAATTCCTCCTGATGTCCAACCTGAACCTCCTCTGGTGCAGCTTGAGGATGTGTCCTCTTGTCCTGTCGCTGGTTGCCTGAGAGAAGAGACCGACCTCCACCTGGCTACAGCCTCCTATCAGGTGGTTGTATAGAGTGATAAGGTCACCCCTGAGCTTCCTTCTCTTCAGGCTGAACAACCCCAGCTCCCTCAGCTGCTCCTCATAGGACTCTCTCTCCAGACCCTTCACAAGCTTTGTTGGCCTTTTCTGGACTCAATGTCTTTCTTGAAGTAAAGGACCCAGATATGGACACAGTGCTTGGGGTGAGGCCTCAGTAGTGCCAAGTACAGGGGGAGAATATTTTAGAATATTAGTTCAGTAAAAAAATATTCTGCTGTCATTTCAGCTCTTTCTGCTCCAGTTTAATAAATTCTGTAGAATTTTTGTATTTCTTTCATCATTCTTTCACAATTGAGAATATTCTTTGATGTTTCATCTGCTCAGCTCCATCAGTAAGTTCCTTTGTAATTAACCAAACCTAACATATCTTTTCCTGTTAGCAAAGCTGGAAAGCAAACTTTCTTTTTAAAATAAGAAAATAATAAAAGTTATGCAGATAAACTAATACATTCTACTCTAATTAGTAAATATTAAATGGCCTGCCAAGACAAAATACTCCAAAATTCAGTTTCAGTAAAGTCCAAGGAATAAGAACAATTCTGCACAAAAGTAGAATGTGTAAGACTGTAGTTAGGTGAACAGTCATCAACTATAGTGAGTTTGGATCCATTTGTAGGAAGAGATGTAAGTGACAATAAGGTGAATTAAAGAAAAAAACCCACAAAAACTAATTCTGTTTGAAACAGGATAGTATTGCATCCCACTTAAAATACACCAATCACAATGACGGAATTGAGGGTAGAAGCAACCTGATCCTTTGAAACAAGTGAGAGTATGGGATGGTTCTTCTGCTTTATGTTTCCTGCTAATACAAAGCTTTAGAGCAGTTTTTTCTGTCTGTAGTGCTTGAAGAGAGTTTATTGACCCCAGAATTCTTCTATAGTGAGAAGAGGGGAGCCTTGGGGCAGAGCGAAAGAACTTGGCTTTATTGACTTATTGTAAAAAACCAGCTGGGACAAAATGTCTTACTTTGGCACATTCAACTTCCCACTTACAAAACTTTTTCTGGTCTTGCTCTTGACATGTCCAAGTTTTGTAACTTCTAACTTCTTTTATTTGTTGCTTCCTCTTTTCCTCCAGATACTTTCTCATGCATTCTTTCTCTCCTTTCATCCACTTCCTCTTCAGACACTATTGACCCTATAAGATACAATTCTTGCTGCACCTGTATAAACAGTAAGTGGAAGCCAGCAATTCTTTCCCCTCAAACCAATACTGAGAAAATGCAAGGTGAATCTTCAGGCTCAGTAACACTGCTCCTAGCTAGCCGGATTTCTGATAATGGATATTAAATCTAGTATGTACAGAATATGCCATATAATGGCCTCTAAATAAAGTGTAATATGATTTTATGAATTGTACCTATGGAGATATTAATCTGATCACTTTCAAAAGCATAACCTTATAATAAATGACATGAAGTTCCATTTTATTGCAGTTCTTTTTCACCAAGACCATTCAAACAGTGGCAAGTGCTCAAAAGAGTTATTAGGTGAAAAAAGACCCGCTCTTACATAAAGAGACGAGAAGATGTGGTGGTGTCCTCCCCTGCCCCCTTTCTGCTTACACAGAAATCATGCTGGTTATGATGGCTGCATCTGCTAAAGTTGAACTCTGGGGAGACAGATAAAAATACAATAGTTGAGGGCTATAAATCTTGCTAAGCAGCTGAGGGCTAGTAGGGCAAGCCCCTTCCGAAATATGGCTGGTGTGCAAATGTGACTGCAAGTCACTCATCTTGTTCCATAAACAATGAATAGCCCAGAGCCCACTGAGTTCTCCTGCATGGCAGTATCTGCCCTTGAGTAGAGATACCTCTCAAGGTTACTCCTTGAAGTTGAGAGAATCCTTATTGTGTCAGATTCTCAGTAAATGGCTTGGGAATAAGTGCACTGAAACTTTGAAATCTTAGGAAAGTGATATAAAGGATTGATTGTGCATACATAATTCTTTAGATATATATTGTTGACCACATTGGCACTAAGTCTGGATTCACTCTGCGAAGGAGTTTAGAACTCAAGGGCGTCCTTTCTGAATCTCATGACTCAACAGGAGGATCTCCCTAATAGTTTTGTCTGACTTTGTCTTCTATGCAGCAGGTAATCGAGTGTACCTTACCACCACATCTTATTAAACCATTAACCAATTTGCCATTGAGCTCTATTAACACACTGTCTTATATCTATAAAATAAATTGTTGCTTCTCTCTAGAGAGTAAAATATATCACTCTTTCCTTGACAAAAGGGGATATTATAACTTCAAGAAAACAAGAGGGACATGGGCAGTTTCTTCTACACTGAAGGAAGGCACAAGTAATCTGGGTGTTGGATATGAAACCTTAAAATTGCAAAGTAAGACTTTGCTAGAACCTTCTAGTAGGACTAATTAGATCCTAAAATATAAGTAGATTTATTATAGAGTTTAAAGACAATGCAATAACTGGTTGCTTTTGATGACAATTAATGGAACTTATTCAACTTCAAGCCAGTTTCTGTTTCTCTGTTTCTCTTCCTATTTTAGGATAATTTTTATTTGCATAAGTGCAATTCAGTTTGAGTGTGAACCTCTTGCTCTAATAAGAGTTCCATTGATAGAGAGCACAAAGTCCTCTGCTTGTGACAACTAATACAGTGGCATTCCTTAGGAGCTGAAAGTTTATACTAAACAAGTGTAAGAAGTGATGTGAATAATTATGAGATTGCAATGCTTTTTTTCCCCTATTGATTGAAAACTTATATTTCAAAGAACTATCTGCCAGCAGGAAAGGCAGCAGTGACCATTTTTATCCTAAAAGTGCTGCTAACTGCCATAGGAAACATAACATACACTCTTAGGCCTCCTTGGTGTTTTTTTGAAGTTATTTTCAGCAAGCTAAATACCTTTGGAAGTTGGAAAAGGAAAGTATCATTATTTGTGTTGGGGAGCTGCAAAAATTGCTCCCTAAAAAGGGAGCTGGAAGCCAGGCTGACCCCAGCCAGTGCCTGCACCATTTTGTTGCACTTGAGCTGGATGAGAGAACTGGGTGATGACAGCGACAGGTCCCATCAAGAGTCCAGTGAGTATCATGTGAAGCAAGGTAACAAGCCATGTCCTGAGCCAATCCAGGAAATCCAAACAGCAGTTTAGAAACAGGCCAGAGACGTGCACAATTACAACATAGTTCAGCCCTCAGGCTGAGCTGAAATGGGCTCCTGGGCCATGGGCAGGAGTGCAGGGAGGCGGCAGGGGAGGATAGTCATAGCCACTAAAGCCTGTTAGACACCATAGGGCCCTGAAAGCTTGTAGGGGGGAAAAAACCTCATCAAACAGCTCTTTCCATGCAGAAGTTGCAAATTACTTTAGCATAGCCACTATAGCCTCATTTTTCCTAACTCACCGTCTATTTCCATGCAAAAGGAAAGAGGAAAGCAGATGATCTGGGGGCATACACAAGGAGGGAATGCATGTACTTCATTTCTTTTATCAGAGCATGTATCTGCTTTATTGGCTTCTCCCTTTGCAGGATGGGAGGTTTAGTGTCACAAAAAGAGACATACATAGGTACATTTTCTGTGTCTTTTTCCTGAGCGTGGTTTTCTGGAGTAAATGTGAAGTTCAAAGAACCTAGCAATGATAACAAATGAGGAGACTTCAGAAAGTGCTCTTCTACAACCCCGCAGGTAATGAACCTCTTACCTTCTCTGGCTAATTCAGAACATAAGAGTCATTAGGCTTGAAATAAGTTTCAAAGGAAATACTTCATAGAGTTGCATTATAGTTCATTCAGTGACAATTTTGGAGAGATTAGTTCATGCCTAAGAGAGCAGAATTTTGTCTTTGTGGCCATAAAACTTATTCTTCTCCAAATAAGTTAGACCTTTTTGGTCTTTGTCTTTGTCCATCTTATCTTATGCACAGTAAAACTAGAAATCAGGAACTTTTTTTTTTGTCACTTCTCCAGCAAAATTTCTTTTAGAAAGGCATAAGAAAGGGTCTGGAAAGTGGATAGAGTTTTTCATTACATCCTATATTTTCAGTGTAGAAGGCACCAGACCTCAAAGAGAAGGATCCTCTGGAAGTCTGTCTGCACCTACTGCACCTACTAAACTGAATAATGTCATACCATCAGCATCACCTCACTACTTGTCTTCCTTACCAAGTGATTCATACAAACATTCAATGTAAGCATTGGTTGTAACAACGATATCTCTAAACACCCTTTTATAAAAATTGACCATCTGCTTGTACTATCCATATCAAGCTCCTAACCAATTACTCATCCCCTGCAAGATCTTTCATCTTATGACTATGTCCTTAGATAACTGATGAATGACTTTGCTAAGTGCCTGTATAAAATCAAAGATTATGCCAAATGACCCTACTTTGTCCACAAACTGACTGAATTCCCTGGTCTGACCTCACAACTGATTCTGCTGTAAGTTCGAGATTCAACAAAAGACCTTCAGTGGGTTATGCTGTATAGAAGTCATGTTGACTACTCCTCAACTTATTATATTTATACAAGTGTCCATTAATTACATACTTACAGTTTCTGCTAACTTGTCTTGCATGTCCATCAGTCTTACTTTTTTGTTATTTCTCAGGTGGTCCTTTAGAAGAATTGCCACATTTTCCATTCTCCAGACCCATCATATTTAGATTGCTCTGTAGAGCAAATATGCACACCATAGCTAGACCATACAGACCACTCCTATTTCCTCCACTAGTCTTTCCTTGAATACCTTAAGTATTCCTTTAAATATGATATCTTGTCCTTGTTACTGCTCATTTTACGTTTATACCATACCCTCTTTCATACACACTCTGACTTGAGACAAATCCTGACAAAATTTTCAAGATACAACTACAATTTCAGTTTCCATAATTCAGTACTGGCCTTTTTGCAGCATCCTATCTGCCATCTCACTTGTCCTTAGTTTGTTGGGTTGTTTTTTGGGTTTTTTTTGTTGTTCTTTTTAATCTCTATGGTGGCTTGCTACTTGATATTCCATTGTACTTGATCCACAAACTTTCCATCTGAAAACTACAATTTCTTTTTCCTAACATAGATTCTGTGTGCTAACACTAGGGCTATAGCTCCAAGGAAGTCCTAAACTCCCTAGTTTTGCAGTTATTTGTGCATGTGATACATATGTTTCCTAGTACCTGGGGTGAAATGTGACATTTTATTGCCATAGAACACTTTTATACTAAAATCATGTTCTGTCCAAAAACCCATAATTCTTAAGTTGATAAGTATCATTACTAAAACTTCTATGCCTGACTGCTGCTGGCTTGAAAAACATAAAAACTGTCTCTGGTTTTCAGCATTACAAGTCTTGGTGTCCATGTCCAATGAGCTACAAGCATGTATAGGTCTTGTTTATTGCTAAGTGATTCTTTTTGCTACTCAAAGTTAACCGGGTAATAAGAGGATAATCACACAAGATTTATAATTCAAACCACGTTTACTGATAGTAATGTTTGTTCTGTTAGCAAGAGTTTATAATGAAAGAATGTTAGAAAGAAGCCATCATCAAGATGTTTTCAATCATTCAATTTTTACAGTATTTCTTGGTTAGATAATTTTTCTATCCCTATGTTACTATATCTATTCATGTTCTTCTTCTAGGCTTCATAGGCTGCCACATTTCTCTTGTTAATTTCCCTTGCATCTTATTTTGTTTTGAACAGATGATTGAAAAATAGAGAACATGAGATCCATGTATGCTACGTATGTACTTAGGCAATCAGATTCAGTCAATAGCAGACAGCATTGAGAAGTAAGGAGGTACTAATGAGGTCTAACTGGATTTTATCATATTCATCTGAGAATATTTTTGTATGTGATGATAAGATTTAACTCTGTAGCACTCCTTTCACTGAGCATCTTTGTCTTTTCTTTCAGTATCAAAATTGAAGCCATCTGAATTTTACAGGTAGCAAAGAAACAATGCAAGACTAAGAACAACTAATCATAACGCCATCGCAGAATGAGAAGACAGGTCACATGCCATTTACCATGGTTAGCACTGAAATGAAAAACAAAACAAAACAAAATAAATCCCAAAAATTAACTATGAAATTAACTATGAAAATGGACCTTGACTTTCTAGCTATTTATAATAAGGCTATAGTATGAACTGAACTGATGTGATTTGATCTCTTGAAAATAAGAAGACATGCAGAAATATTCCTTAATGTGAAAAAAGTACATAGGAAGAACAAAATCATCTGTCTTGTTCTCTTTTTTTGGCAAGCAGTTACTGGCTTTGATCAATGCTAGGAAACAAAATGAGTAAAAGCTATTATACTTTTATTCTTTATTTTGTTAAATTGATGAAAATAAATATTTCATCTGCTTTATATCTGGTACAATTATATTTTTACAAGAGCTCCAGGAGTGCTGTCAGATGACAGAAGTCCTCAGTATTTGACAATTTAGGATGTGAATATTTTGATAGCCTTTTTTGCAGACCAGATTTTACGGTGTATTTTTTCACATATTTTATTTCCAATTTTTGTGTGTTGTAGATTCAAGCCTGAAACGCACTAAATAGCAGCTAATTTTCACAGAACCCTTCTACATGCATAGAGCTTGAATTAAATGCTTGGTCTCTATTCAAAATTAAAATTGAATATGTGTTGAAGAACTCCCACGTATGTTGTAGCAGAAGGCTGTTGCAAAGAATTTTCTATTTAGAAGGCACCCAGAGGCCATATTTGCGACTGCAGTATGCCAGCAAGAGAGATGAGAGCTGAGCTAGACATTGTCTTCTTTGGGTCATAACAATTGACCTTCCCAGGGCACTGCATTTCATTACTGTAGTAGTCGGTTATCAGTCCATGATTCAATAAAATCTGAGCTTCAGCTACTCTTATTCATATCTGTTAGATATCTGTTTATTAATAATTTTTGATATCTTAAAACTTTAATTTGATTGGTTTTCTTCTCTATTATTCCAACAGTTCTAAAAGACAAACTCTGTTTATCCAAAGGTAAAAGATTCTTTCACTCTTCAATTAAGAGAATTGATGACAGCATAGAAGAAAAGATTAGCACACTCTTTTTCATAAATGCTATTAAAGTAATGTACCCAGATGTAAAAAAAAAAGACTGCTTTTGTTACTTGGATAATGCTTTTGTTACTTGGATTGATCTTTGGTAATACCTCTGAAGTGCCTATAAGCCAAAATTATTTCCTGGGGCCTGGGTGGAAAGTTAGATTGTTTTTTAAGATGTCCAAATCAATTTAACAGTCATTGTGGAGAGCTGCAGTTGAATAATAATTATATAAAATCTCTGTTGTGGAGATTGATAGGCAATAGGCAACTATAAAGTTGAATGCACTATTCCTACGGGATAGCATTCTCTGTGAGTACTCAACATTGGCTTCAGTTCCACTGTGTTGAATTACACACACTTTTGTCCTTAATTAGCGCTCTTAACTCAAATTCTGCTTCCAGTTTTCCAAGAATAATGAATTGAATTCAAGCTCATGTATTCAAACTGAGTTAAGTGGCATAACTAAAAGCACAGTCTTTTCTGAACATGGCCAAATATGAATTATCTTCCCAATCTCTTTGCTTTGAAGGCCCTTCTAGTCTATATTCTGTAGAACTAAAGAAAATTTTTTAGAGTAGGAGTTTCATTTGATCAAGAAATAAATTGATTTGTGCTTCTCCAAATCACTGTTGGGGATACCTTTGAAACAGATGTTGAAACATTATATCTCATGGAAAAAAATCAGGAATTGTCTCTGTTTCTTTCATGTCTTCCAAGTAATAATTAGATTAAGGTCTTGTTTTTTTTAAATAATGACCTTTTTCATCTAGCATTTAGATTCCTGTTTAAAACTAATTAGAAATCTAAATTTGAGAATGTTCACATCATATCCAATTTTTGTTTGAGTGAAAAATCTTTTCAAAAAAAGAAAACTTAATTGCTTTAAGGAAGGAAAAATACAAGATTAAACAAGGGAAAAGTGTTCCTTATTTTCATTGTCATTAAGAGAAAATGCAAACACATTTTTTCCTTGCTGCACTTTCTCTGTCACAAGATCTTGTTACACATTATTTTTTGCAAAATATATAGGTTTTTTAATGTCAAAAATGCTTCCAATATATTTTTATCTACAGATTTTCCTTCTGGATAAATTCAGTATATTGAATGTTGTAAATTTTTTGGTGCATAACCTTGTTTTTTTTTTGTCTCTATATTTTAATTAACTCAGTCTCTTTTCTAAATACTTTTGAATACTATAACATCCTTTTGAAGTCTGAATACTTAAGGTGGTGACAGTGCTTCCATATTTACATATCAAGTTTGTAAATTGCATAAACTCCTGGTTTAAGATTGTTCCAAGACTGCAATAATTTGCTGAGCAATATGAGCAATATGATCTCTCTTGACCAGGCCATGTCACTGAGAAGCCCTGTTCAGTTATTTATGAACACCTTCACCCTTACCTTTTCAAAGCTACATTTATATAACTTATGCTCTAGATCTGGTCTATGTGTCCTGTTTCTAGATGTATGACTTCACCTGTAGCTATATTCAAATTAAGGTTTATTCATCATATTATCTATTCCATCTTAATAAAATATTTATGCCGATGACTTTTCTGTGGACTTCAGAAGTAAAGCTGGAAGCATAGCTCGCTGTAACAGTGGCACCATTAATTTCATAATTAATCTTCTGAAAATCAGATTCAAGTGGTTAGAATTCCTGTGTTTTTACCCTAGCAGATCCCGAGGAGAAGTACAGGCTTAACACAACCTTGCCAAGCTATATGTATTTTGGATATGGCAATAGACGCCAGAGTAACAGCTTTAGGGGAAAAAAAAAAATCTCTAAATAACAGCATAGTAACAAATACAAGCCAGTTGTACAATTAACTAGGTAATTTCAGTAGTAGAATTATCTAGGTCAGAAAACTCCAGGAAATCCAGTAATTCACAGATACTGGCCTAAACTTAATGTCCAAGTGTGCAATGGCTTACATAGTGATGGTGACAAGGCAGGCTGGCAGGAAGCAGGGCACAGCGTCATCTTGGGAAGAGTGACTTGGACCAGTTGACAGACTCAGGGTGTTATGAATTCCCTTGACTATCCTCTTTTGCCAGATTGCAGAAGCACTGTCTGGACTTGTTAACCAGTTCTTCATATCCCACCTCTGCTCACCCTTTGCTGGTTCTATCCTCTCTGTGCCTGATGCCTGGAAATACTCCGTAAAACAGCATTAGCCCCTAAGAAGAACAGGACTGAATGCTGTGACGGCCCACAGCTGATCTGAAGGTCACGCGACCTTTGACATAGACGCAGTGAGCATTTATTCATAAGAAAGATGGCCCTGAGAAAAGTGAGATTTAGCGTGGAAATATTTTGCCAACAGAGCTGACAAATTCAAAACAAGGAGCGAAATATGCAACAACATTCAAGCACCTGATGTTTTTCTCAAATGCATAAGAGCTGATGTCATATTCAACCAACAGACAATAATGGCGCAGGTAAATAACAGCCAGTGTGTATAGTGTAACAGTTAGATGACAAATAACCTTGCAGCACAAATGATAAGATATAAAAATGTATAAATGGAGAGTGATTGTTTATTAAACGTGGGCATTTGCCTAGAACTTTTGCACTGTACACTTCGTTATGTCGCGTCCGAATCAACAGCGAGAGAATGCCACACATGCAAGCTCAATACAACATATGAATAATGAGTCAGATTTATACAAAAATCTTGGTAGAAGATAGGATATACCTGGAAAAATGTTATGCACCATGATTCTGGATCAAGGCTACTTGGTAAGTGACACATGCAAGTGCATCTAATTACTGCTCTGCAGTCTACATTATTAGTTTTCACCTACAAAACCTAAATGATTTAGCAAGAAACCATTCAGGTAAATTTAACAAAATAAGATTATCTTCCTCTCTAAGTGCTACTACTACAGATGAAAACCAGGCTCCAAACTGACTGATACGGGAAGAGGTGAGGATACAGGAGAAAAGTTAAATGTTTATGGCTTATAAATTGTGATTAGCTTTGGTATTTCACCAACCACTACTTTATATGATGTGACTTTCAGCTTCAACTCAACTGGTCTGGATGGAAGCCTTTTAAACATTTATGCAATGTAAACAACTTTGCACATTTAAAAAACATCTGAAAGTTGAACAGCAACACTTTTACCATAAAAACTATTCAGATTTCTTGTAATTTCATATTTTTATATGTGTTACTGCTATAGCTATAATTTTTACTTGTCAATATTCATTCCATAAGCTTAATTTTTGTGATATTTCTTTTTTTAATCCATTCTTCCTTTTTGTGATAATAATAATAATAATTTATTGAATTTAAATATCTATGATATTCCATCTGACCTGTTAAAAAACCCCAATTTTTTTCCAGATAAATGTTTTTTCTGAACCATGCATTAATAGCCATTTCTTTTTATGTAAACTATAGGTATCAGATATAATTGAATTTTTTTGTCCACACTATAATAATTTTTCTTCATACTTAAATAATATTTTTTGCTGGTTTATGTAGATGCCTTGGTAACAACTAGTCACTGTATTAGTTGAGATGGTATGTATTGTCCTGGATAACATTTTAGAAGTCTTTAACACTCAGTTGATCTTTTCTATTCTCTATTGTGCCACACCTACTTATCCTGAATATCATTATTTTATCCACTGATGACATGATTATATAATTTTAGATTAAGCTTCAGCAATTATTTAACAGTAACCAATAAACCTGATGCAAATTATGTTTAATGGAAAGCAATAAAGCTGAGCTCTTGGAATGTTAATTCAATTTATAAGAAACCATATAATCAGCAAGAATTATTTACCTGGCAATGTGTTTTTACATATTGAAAATCTCATCATTTGGTTTATTACTCAGCAGAGCTTTTGCTGCACAGATAAAATCTAGAAAGATTATCTCTTCTAGCTAAGAAAAAATTATTGTACAATAAATAACTATATGTGTTCAATGCAGTTTATTTTAATATAACTTAGAGACACTGGTTTCTTTTGCTAGCAAGTTCTGTTTCAAAGAGGAGAGATGAAAGTCTCAGTCTCTTAGCCTGTCTTAGGTTTAAGAGACTAGATTTGTGTCTTTATTGTTTCATGACTATTGCCTATGGAAGAGATGTGAATGTCACCTAATCTTAGGAAATCTCTTTGGAAGCCGTTCAACATTAACAGTAGCAATTTTAAAAATAACATCGAATGAAATTTTTTACATACTTGGTTTCCTCTCATTATGGTTAGCTGTTGGGCCCTGAAATAATGAGATCATTACCACTGTGGATCAGTCTTCTATTGTGCACATTTGATTTAGGTTATATGGGAATATTTGACTTTATTTGTTTATTTTATTAGAAATAACTTGACAGCCATTCCATTAAGAACATTCTTCAGCATTCTTTATTGTTAATTTCATTTACCTATGATCTCCTCTCTTTAGAATGCCATTTAGGTACCAGCTTAAAAATATTAATTGATTCATCCATAAACAAGTGTACAGCAAGTAGATGGGAATTTACAGCCAAAGTGTTAGTTAAATTGTATTAAAATAGCATAAACAACCTTGATGTTCCTTCATAATTTTGAAATCAAAGAGTTGGACGGTTGTTGTTCAGCCAGATACCTTTTATGGGCTCTGGTGTGGGAAAACTTATTGATCATTTCAAATTATTTTTAAGTTTTCTAGATCTTTAAGTACTACATAATATATATTTCTCCCTGAGCTACTGTCTATCAAGTATAGACTTACTTTTTATTAGTAAGTCTAAGTGGACTTACTACCTCAAGCACACAAAGACGGCAGATTTTATTTGCCTGAAGGACTCATAAA
Organism: Atrichornis clamosus; assembly: GCA_013400975.1. NCBI lineage: Eukaryota > Metazoa > Chordata > Aves > Passeriformes > Menuridae > Atrichornis > Atrichornis clamosus. Next base: position 84,030 of record WBMZ01003278.1, read on the forward strand.
TATCATATTTCTCTGAAGAGTGATTGTGATTTGATATCAATATTGGATTAGTGTTATGGCAAACATGCAGCTTATCTTTCGATACCTCTGCACAGAGGTTTAGTGTCTAATACAATATTGATTCTTGAACTGTATCCTTTCCCCTCCTATTGACCTCATATACACCTTAGAAATGAGGAAGGAAATTGCTGTAGTGGAATGAGATTGGTGTAGTGATACTCAAACTTTCCTGTGCCATTTATGGGGGTGAGGGGAACAGTTTTACTGTGTATACACTATATAAGTCTAGGCATGATTTAAAAATTTGGAATTTTTGAAATTTCTATATGTTTAGCACTAAGGATAGTGCAAATTTACTCGGCGATGGTAGAGTGTTGATAGGTTCTTAAAAAAATACATGAAGTAGCAATTTTTAAAATATGTGATGTTGTTTACCTACAGGCAGCTGTGTTTACTAGATTAATAATATTAACAGTTTTTGAAACATGATTGATCAAAATAAGCTTTTATTTTCATTTCAAATACAATAAACCAGAATTTTCAAACATAAGGTCTCTTCAAGAATTAAATCCTTGCAAATGAAAATTAATGATACCTTTGACATCATTTCAAGATGAAGTTAATATTGAATTGCAGCATTGTTTTATGCAGTAATTTAATTTTAATGAAAACTTCTTAAAAATTAGATATTCCAGACACATTTTTGAACTTCATTGAAATTTCATTGTTAAAATCTTATTTTGAAAATACATTAAAATGTTACATATATAGAAAGTTAGAATAAATCAGTACTATTATTGATGGCTTTTATGTTGGCCTTCTATTTTATCCGCACATACAAAGCCACGATAAACTCCTTGAAAGCTCTATTTTGCAGTCATTATTCTGCATGTCAACTATAAAATACAGGAGACTGTTTGAGGAGAATGATGATAATCTCCAGAAGACAACTAAACATAAATCAGATAGTTTGTTCAAAATGAATATTTGGTTTTAAAGGTTGTTGAAAATGTTTGGGATATAACTGATTAAACAGCTCATGGAAGTGTGTACTTACCTGTCTATCCTTTTCAAGGTGGTATTTTCTTATTTCAAAACATAGTAGATTAGTTCCATGCAGACATATTCATACATGGAAGGAAGGAACTGATTTTGTACCTCTTCTGCTCTTGATCCTACTTAACTAATGAAATGTGAGTCATTAAGGATGTGCCAATATGCTGTCACATGGTGTGATTGCACATCCTGCTCCATTGAATAAATTTTTATAAAATGCACTTCTAGTATCTTGTTTTGAAATACTTTTCTGAAAAGGTGGTATCTTGACCAGTTTTCCTTTGTTTTTCTGTTTTAGGTGTTGCAACAGAACTTTTCAGACAAACCCACCTAGTAATTAAATATTTGATTCCTTAATCTGAATAGAAATGTACACACATATATATATATATATATATAAATTATAGAATCATAGAAAGTGTTGCATAGAAGGGACCTTAAAGACCTTCTGGTTCCAACTTACCCCACCATGGGCAGGGATGCCATCCACTAGACCAGGTCCTGGCCATGAACACTTCTAGGGATGGGACAGCCACAGCTTCTACATCTTCTCTGGACAAACTACTCCAGTGCCTCACTACACTCTGAGTAAACAATTTATTCATAACATCTAATCTATTCATATAAAATGTGTGGTACAAATGACATCTACCAAAACACTTTTAATTTTAAAGTTTAGAGGAAAGTTGTAGAGAGTAGAACTGGCTCAAAAAATGTAAACTGTATAAAAGGAATCATTACAACTGAATAATTAAAAAACATTAATCATTGCAAAGAAATGAAGATGTTATTTCAGCTGGGTTTTATTTCTTCATCTCTATATTCAGATCTAGGGACATGCATTTATCTTCCTTAATTTTATGACAGGCAGAGGAAAGTGGTTTGAAAACATAAAAAGCATTTCTAATCTGAAGGCATCTATACAAAATGTGCATCCTAATTTTATCAGGTAAAGAATGCTCTATTTTTACAAATGATTTTCAGAAATATCCACTTTACTAGCAGTTGTATTTCTTGGTAAGTTGAAGTAAGTTAAGTTAAAAATTACTGAAACAAAATGTATGGCAAGAAATGACCAAGTTTTGGAACTTTATCAAACAAGATTTTCAGATTCTCCTGTTTATTCTTATCCTACAGATGTAGTGAAAAAGTTCTGAAATATCTTCAGGACTGAGTAGAATATTAGAATTTAAAAAACATGATGTTGTTAAATTATTTAGAATTGAATCAAACGTATTAATAATTTATTAATAATAAATAATTCCAAAGATAATTATTTTCCAAATTATTTGGAAATTAATGAGTGCAGAGGTAGCAATGACTGCCATGTCTAAAATTGCCTAAAACATCCTGCCAATATGTTTCTGTTTCAAGCCATTTTGAAATTCATTTTGTGAACAAGACTTTTTTTGTGCTAATAGTATAATTTTAGTATGCCTGCCATTTCTGAACACAAGGAATATATGGAGGTCTCCCATTGTATAGAAAATAGCATTTAACTCTCTATAATAAAAAAAAAACCTCAGAGCTAACTTGAAATTGAATAAACAGAAATAATTGTCACCAGAAAGAACCTTAATCACCTGAAGACTATTTTCTTCTTAGAATGAGTAAAATGTTTTTTCCCCCAATGCTGATTCCCATTCAATTTAACAAAGTTTCAAAATGTAATACTTGTGTTTATTTCAGGTGAAGAAAGATGTCAGTTTTATTAGTATACTTTGATGGGGAATACACAGAGATCATGTATTTCCTGAACACAAACCATTGCAATCCTTTGGCACAGGACTTGCCAACTAGAAGCAATATGATAGTACATTTGTGTCACTTGGATTTAGAGTTTTCAACTACCAATGGAAAAAGAAATCAAGAAATCCCACAGGTCCATTTTAGACAGAGGGCCATGCTAGAACGCGCTGACATGAATGTGCCTAACTCTTTTCTTGAGTGATCACTTCAAAACAGCTTTACAAAGAATATGCAGTAGAATATTTGACCTAAAACAGCTCATTTTAATAGTGATCAGATAGTTCCTGCTGCAACCATTGTATTTTCAGCATTTTCATAATTTATTTGGAAGAGGAGCCTGAAGGATAATGTGAATAATTTTCTAGTGTTACTGTGGTATTCAAGATGGCAAAGATAAGAGTAAACTATGAGGAGTAAACTGAGTAAAGTTCCCATGCCATTTCAATATCTTTTAAACAAAAAGAAATCACAAATGATACATCAAAACCCCCCAGTTAAATGTAAATTATGAACTCTGAATACTGTTTTCTTTCAGGAAGTAGGTATTCTGGATATAATAGATACTTTATTAGAAGTTCATCTCCATGTTCAGTAGTGGTTCAGAAAAAAGACTGTATGCAATTTTTAGGAAAGAAGCAGGAAGAAAAACTGAAAGAACCATTGTATAATTAATAAATCCATAGCTCACCCACATTCTAACTGCTGTGGTCAAATAGGTTCTGAAACTAATAAAAACTAGAAAAGTAGAGCTAGAAAAGCTTTAAAGAAGAATGAAGCTAATCAAAGACCTGGAATGGCTTCTGTACGAGGAAGTACAGGAAGTACTGGATAGCTCTCTAAGCTGTAAACGAAACAACTGGGAGTAAATGGGACAGAGATGTATAAAATGACAAATGGCATGAAGATAGACAGGTATGGGATTCCTCACTGCCTCTTCCAATACAATAACTAGGGAAAAGTAGATAAAAGTATTAAGATGCAAGAGAAACTACTGTAGTTGATTTTTCATTGGTAATGTAATTCCGTTGTGGAACTTACAGATTTTACAGTTTTGTGAGTGCTAATACCTTACATAAATTCAAGGGTAGTTGGACAAGCTCATGGAATCCAGAAGGCTGTTAAATGTAAATATACTATTTTCAGGTCAGGGAGTCACTGAACTGCAAAATGTGAAAGCTAGGAAAATTATCCCAGGAAGGGCTCGATGCCTTTTATCCCGCTTTTTTGCCTCTCTGAGTATCTGTCCATTTTTAAGCACTACTAAACAAAGACCGGATTTAGTTGGGTCATTGGCCTAATTGGGATCAATCTTACAATTTATCAAATGGGCTGCAATCTTGGGGTCTTCTGCTCAATGGAGAAATTGAGAGAAGTAGTACATTCTGTACTACTATCTGTAAGGATAATTCTACTAGAAGATGAGGGGGTTATATGCTGTAAGAAAGTATTTTCCATAGAATATTGTAAAGCAGAAAAGTGTTAAGGCTCTAGAACATCTGTGTTCCACTCCAGATTGCAGAGGCAGGTCTTTCTGCATTGCTCCTCTAAGACCGACACTTTGTATTGTCTTAAATTTCTCTCTCTTCAGCTCACATCTTCAACTTGCACATAATTTGCATTGTCAATCTCTTTCCTACCATTTTCAAATTCCACTGTGAATCTCTCCTACATATTGTTGCATGATTCCCAAATCTGCCTTACAGCTCAGATGTTTGATTCCTCATATCTTATCCATATTGTTAACCTCAGGATCCTTAACTTCCCTCTGTCTTGCATACTGCTTATAATGTTGGGTTTCATTTTTTCCAATCACAATCTGGAACCTCTTATTCCCACTATTTTCTTTCTTTTATTTTTTTTTTTTCTTTTTAAATTCTGTACTGGCAGCCTTCTGGCTTTTGCCCAGTTTCACAATTTGCCCCTCTAGTTTCCCAGTATTTTTCACTGCACTCTTACTCCTTGACTATTCTTAGTGCACTATGAAATAACTGGTTACAGTTGGAAAATATTTTGTGTGCATTTCGTCCCATTTCCAGTATTTCTTCCCCATTCTTCTGGTTTCTGTTTTTGTCAGATTCTGACAGAGTTTCAGGTGTCTAAACATACCCTTTTAGAAATTCCGCAGTATCTGACATATCTGCATGAACCTGGCAGACACAATACAGGATCTACAGGAGACATGCCCTTCTGAAATGATAGCTGAACACCAAGAGCATCTGAATAGCACCACTTCATAGCGTCTACAATAGCATTAGATTCTTCTGTTCAGATATCCGTATCTTTCCTTCTGTGTCCTAATTAAGGCTTATCTTTCTGCAGTCTTGCATTGCTTCCTGATTGCAGGCAAGAAATTATTTAGACTATTTCTATATTTTACTTCAGTCTCCACAGATCAAGAATAATTGTTACAGGAAACTTCAAGGCTGTCATTCCAGCTTTGGACTGACGTGGGCTCGGTCACTGTAAAAGAAGTCCCATGTGGTTCAGCAGTTTTCTTTGTTAAGCTCTGAAAAGGATCTGCTGAGCATGAATGGTTTATATGCTGATTGAATTCACTTGGATTTTCACAGGGATGGCAAGACACGTTCCTCACAGGAACATGTGGCTATGTTTGAGAAATGTCCAAAATACCAGATCCCTGTTGCAAAGCAGAATTTTATAGCTGTCATCAGAAAAGGTTTTCAGAGTTTATTTTACACAAGCACGCATCGACCTAGGTAATTCCTTTACTTTCTTCTCATATAGCATTTAAATGTTTCTTTTTTTGTAATAAATCTATTTGAGATAGATGAAAATTTATCCCTAAGGTGTAAATTTAGTTTTCAGCAAATGGTAGCAAAGTCTCTAGTGTAAAATGTCAGCAACACTTATAAGAGATAGTATTATTGAACTAGCCATTAAAAAAACCTTTCAATTTGGTCTAAGAATGACAAATGTGAATAGCCCTTTTTAAAGGTTTATAAAGAAAATTTTAAGTTTCTTAATTTATTTTTTTTACCTTTCATGCAACAATTTTTTTCCAGTAAAAATTAGTTCATGTTTATCTATATTCTATCAGTAAATGTTTAAACAAAATACAGTCTGAGGGTTTTTTTTGAATTCAAGTGGATCTTTTTTTTATCTGGTGTTTTTTAGTGGTTGGATTGGTTTTTCTATTTCTTCATCCAACTACTTTTTCTTGTGCAGAGATTGTTTTAGAAAAAATGGCAAGTTACACATTGGGATTTGTTAAATATTTTGAAATAAATGATCTATTGTTAATGATAATTAATGGGTGAATCACTGTTTAAATTGTTTTCTTTAGCCACTAAGATAAAATGTTTATGTGTCTATCATTACAAATACCCTAGGCTTTTGATTCCAAGAAGAGTCTTGTCAATCACCTGATTTTGATAACTTCTCAGAAGAGTGAAAATTGCATAATTGACACTAAAGGTAGTCTCATACTTGCCCAAAATTAACACTTTCCTATTTTTCATATTTTGTTGTTTGGATTGGTGGCTGTCATCCCAGGTCTATTGAAATTATGTAACTCTATAGGAAGTTGCATAATATGTTTAATTAAAAGGTGTCTGTATAAAATAATGATTGGGCCACATAAATCCCTCTTAGAATAACTTGTATCACTGCTTCCAAGCAGTGTCCAGGCCCCATTCATCATCAGAATTCAATCTTTCCAGTCATAAGTATACTGAAAAAAATGAGGACATTTCCACATGAGATGCAGAACTTCAGCACTGGGACAAGATGTCAGTCTACCATTTACAACAGAACTGTCATATTTCTACTCTTGTATTCCTAGGAATCCAATATGCTCCACTGTGTGAACAAAGTCATCTCAGTGTAACTATATAGGTAAAACTAAGACATCACTCTCCACAGGAATGTATCTGGTCAGATAATCAGTGAAGAATAAAACCTACTCAACTTCAAGAAGAGGAAATTTCTTAGAAAAGAGTTCAATCGCTTATCTCTTGACCCTGCTTCTCAAGGGAGCCAAAACTCCTTGCAAAAATAAACTTTGGAATGAAAATTCATAGCCCTACTGGATACCAATCCCCACAATTTCAGTAAAGATAATGGTTTTGTAACACATTGTCATAGTCCTCATCAAATCCTAAACTCATTAATCTATTTTTATTCCACAGTTTATGAACTACTTCTTTCTTTCCCCTAAGACATAAGTACTTATCATCTCTCCATATCCTTCTCTCTCTATCTCTTGCATTCTCCTGCAGTTCTTTTTCTTACAGTCATAGGCATATTAAGTATCTTCTGTTTCAGAGATGATGGCCTAAAGAATACACAATTAGCACCTAGGCTCAAAATCTGAATCTATTTTAGACCTGAGGAAAAATTAGGGTTCCTGAAGGCTTGTGTGATTTTTCCAGTTATATTTACTGGTTTAAATAGTGTAATACCTCTGTCGTAATACCTTGTTAGCCTTGCCCTTACTTATTTCCTTGTCCAGACTTTATGTAAAATGACATAGAAAGCAGTGATCAGAGACAGATTGTTAAGTCAGATATATAGTTAAAGAAAAAAAAAAATATATAGGTCCTCTGGAGCTGCTAGAAGCTTTGTCTATGTCTGGCAGAGCCAATGTCAGCTGGCTCCAAGAAGGACCTGCCACTGGCCAAAGACAAGCCCATCAGTGACAGTGGTAGCACCCTTGGATTAACATATTTAAGAAGGGATAAAAAACCTGCACAACTACAGCCACAGAGAGGAGTGAAAATATGTGAGAAAAGCAACTCTGTGGACACCCAAGGGCAGTGCAGAAGGAGAGGGAAGAGGTGCTCCAGGCGCCACAGGAGAGATTCCCCTGCAACCCTTGGTGAAGACCATGGTGAGGCAGCTGTGCCCCTGCAGCCTATGAGGGTCCACAGTGGAGCAGGTGGATGCCCAAAAGAGGCTGTGACCCCATGGGAAAACCTGATCCCATGGAGAGAGGAGCCCATATTGGAGAAGATCTGCTGGCAGGACTTGTGACCCTGTGGTGGACCCACTCTGGAGCAACCTGTTCCTGAAGAACTGCACCATATGAAGAACTGCAGCTTGTGGGAAGGACCTATATTGGAGAAGTTTGTGGAGGACTGTCTCCCATGGCAGGGACCCTACACCAGAGCAGGGGAAGAGTGTGAGGAGTCCTCCCCCTGCAGAGGAAGTAACAGCAGAAAACATGTGAGGAATGCAGCACTGCAGAAGGAGAAGGTAGCAAATTCATGAGTGAAATTAAGCCTGGGAAGAAAGGAGGGGAGGGTTGAAGATGTTTTGAGATTTAGTTTTTGTTTCCCATTACCCTAGTCTGATTTGGTTGATAATAAATTGAACTAATTTCTCCAAGTGAAGTCTCTTTTGCCCATAATTGTAATTGCTGAATGATCTCTCCCTGTCCTTATCTCAACCCACGAACTCTTAATTATGTTTTCTCTCCCCTGTCCAGCTGAAGAGGGGAGTGAGAGTAATATTGGCGGGCACTCAGCGTCCTGCCAGGGTTAATCCATCACAGAGTGGCAGGAAGACTGCCAGGAGATGTATTTATATGAAAAATTTCAGTAAACTCAGAATTCTCATTACTGTTTTTAAATAATGAACATGGAAATGACACAGTTTCAGGGAATACCTTTGTTTTGTTGTTTGGTTTTGTTTCTTTGTTTTAAAATCTATTCTTTTTCATTCATGTGCTAGCTCAAGTGTTCTTATATGCATGTGAACTTTAGAAAACTTGGCACAATTTTGGGGATTACAAATTTTCGCAGGCATGTTTTTCTTTATTTGCTGTTTTATGGATTTGCATAATTGCAATTTTAATAAAGAGACAATTTGCTGTAATTTTGCTTGCAATACATGCATCAGCACATATGGACCAGATTTTAAGCATTAGGATGGATTTCACACTGGATAAGAGATCCTATATATCTTCGGCTGGGCTAGCAAAGATTTTTAGAGCTTCGATGTATTGTTAAATACTAGGATCTGAGCATTAGAATTGTCTTATTTTGAAAGACATAATTCTCTCCAATTTACTGAGGAAAGTGGTGTAAGATAATCAATAAAATACTAGTTGAGTAAAAGAGTTTACAAAACAAAATATACCAGGCAATATCCCATTCCTTATTATGAGTACATATTCAAACTTTTAACTAGGTAATAAGATGGTAGCTTGCCAAGCTTTGTGTGAAGTCAGTAAAATATCAGCTGTTTTGTGCTGAGTTCTGTCTGGGCTGTTAAGTCTGCTTTCTCAGGTTATAAAATAGAAGAGGGGGAAAAGCGATAACAGGAGTGCTAGGTTATAATATCTTTGGGTTTACTAATGGTCTTTTTATGGAAGGGAAAATGAAAAAGATGATGACAATTTGGGATTAGTGTTCTTCAGCTATAGACATGTATTAAAGTCTTTTATGTAGATCCATTTCCCAAATAGTCAGATGTAAAAGCATCTTGTTCTATCCTGTAGTAAAATATTTCAGGACATCAAATATTTTCTCTACCCTGTTAAGATATATAAACCGTAGAATTGCGTTACAGAAATAAATGTTATTGTCTTCAAAATAATTGGAAATAGCAACTTTGATGGTCAGTATTAGAACTGGAATTGTTATCAATTTTAAGAATACACCTTTCTCACACGAAAGCTTGTTAGAACCTAAGAAACCAAAACCATCTCACACTAGCAACATTAAACAAACAAACACACAAACAAAAACCAAAAAGAAGAAGGAGGGCTTGTTAACATAAAAATCAGGTCATAAATAATTTAAACTGAATCTATTTTTTTATGTAAAAGTCAGGCAATTGCTAATCTTAGCATGCATCTGTGTCTGTTTACCCTGTTTTACTTGTATAATAAAATGTTATTTTAGTAGTTAGCATATTAATGTCATGCAGACTTCCATTTGTACTGTTGAATTTGAATATTCAAGATGGTTTTGTGTGAACTGAAGAAATGTAGATATAAAGTAGGACAGACATGCTACATGGTAGTTATAACAATGAAAGGAAGACTAAATTTCCCTATTATGACTAGCAACATGCTTTAAACTTTGATTAAAAAAAAAGTTTCATGCTTTTTTGTGAAGCCATGAAAAAGATTGAGTAGGTATGATAGATCAAAGAAATTATTCCTGTTCCTATTTCCAAGTAAAAGTAAAAAAATCTGATTGGATTTTCAGAATTAGAATTGTACAGTTATGTAAAATTAATCCTTGTGCTTTGAAGATGCTCTCCTTGAATAATCAAACAGGTCTTCTAGCCTCTCTCTCTTCAGGATAAATTCTCTTGGCATTATACCAAATAGTTCCTGAATATCTGTTTCCCTGAAGCCCAGTAATTCTGCTGTTTATCTTGCTTATGTTTCTCAGGACCTTAAATGCTAGTCCCATGGTCGTGGCGCCCAAGCCTGCCCTTGACTTCATTCAGTGTTTCTTCCTTGTTTGTGAGCAGCAGGTCCAACAGAGCACCTTCTCTAGTCAGTAGACCGATCATCTGTGTCAAAAATTGTCTTCAACACATTCTGGAATTCTCCCAGATTGCCTGCACCAGCTCTAGTCCCATTACAGCAGATATTAGGAAGATTTAAGCCTACAGTGAGTAGCAGGACCTGTGATGGTAAGGTTTTATTCAGCCACCTAAAGTAGGCTCCTCTTGATCCAGTGGTCTTAGCAGACACACATTACATCACCTGTACTAGTCTGTCTTCTGATCCTTAACTCCTACTCATTAGTTCTCTACTGCTTTCTCTCTGGTTTGAAGGCAAAGTTTTTTACAGTTGAGCCACTCCTTGATGTGAAGCACAACCTCCTCCTTGCCTCTATCAATCCACCGCACACTTCACTCTAGAGATATACCCCACCATGTCTTTGTAATCCCAGTGATGTCAGAGCCCTGCAAATTTGCTTAGATTTCTTATTAACCCTGCTTGTTCTCTATACTACATCCATTTACATACAGGTATTTGACTTGGGCCCCAGGTCATATCCCATATCTCTCCAGGTATAAGAGCATTCCCTGTAATGTGGCTGTTGAGATACACTTATTTTGCCCCTTCTGCCCTCACTTCTCTTCCGGTTAGGGAAACGCTACCTAAAACACATAGCTTAAAGTACTTCTCAGTGTATCAGCAAGTTTGTTAGCAAAGACACTCCTGCCTCACTGACAAAATCCCATCCCTGCACAGGAGTGCTTATTGCTCCCAGAGCAATCAAGGTGATCATAGAAGCCAAAGCACGGCTTGCAATATCAGGCCTGTTTTGACCTACTGAAGTGACCTTCTGCTTTCCCCCTTAGTGGTAAGAGGGAGTCATCACCTGTCTGCCTTACCATTCACCACATCCCGTGGGTTCTGAAGAGCTCTTGGTGCACTTTGGGTTATACTTGATAGCACTCTGGATGTTCACATGAAAAAGGAGCAGGAGGTATTAGTCCAAGGGCCAGATAAACCTTGATTTTCTTCTGCAACATTGTAGATCTGATGCACTTGTATGCAAGAAACACCCTGAAAAATCAAGTCAGGTTGACAGCTACTTTCATCCTTCTAGAAAGGGGTCTCTTATAAGTACCACATGCCTTTTTACATCTGTTTGGGCTCAGCTTGCCCTCATAGAGCTCCCAGTGGGTCTGGTCCATCCTTACCCTATGCCCAGAGCACTATATGTATGCTCAAATTGCAGATCTGCAGATGGGGCAGGAGGTTTTCTCCTGTTGCTGTAAGTCACAGCCTACTCTGTCTGAACAGTCTTTCTCCTTTGCCTGTTTGACCATGATTACCAGCAGCTGCTGCTCTCTCCTTGACTTGCATGGATTAGGCTCTTGCCTCTGCAGCTTTGGTGAGATGAACCTGTCAATATCCTTTTCAAACTCCCTGATGCTGTGCCGTCTCTCTGCTCTCCCCACTGCTCCTTCATCCAGTTCAGTGCCTTGTTCAGAGCACACCTCCCATAGAAGAGGCCCCAGGCCATCTCTGCAGCATGAAAACCAAAGAAGTGGCCAGAGCCACTGTGTCAGGGCCATTAGCATGAGTCAGTCCTGGAACATGTGTCTTGTGGCATGCTAAGACCATCTCCGCACTGTCTCCAGGTGTTTCTGTTCGATCCTGACAGCAGTGGCAGGCCCCTGGTGTTTCTCTTCACTAACTGCAGTGACGGCAGCTGTGTCTATCCACTGTCCTTCAACTCAAGTGTTTCAGTCTGTGGTTCCCAGCAGCAGTCTGGGCATTAGGCAAAGCCCGGGAGAACTGGCAGCAGAGCCTGAAGTTTCTCTTCAAACTGAGAGTAGCAACCACAAACAGTAGCACCAGCAGCCTCCAAGGCACCCTGCCAGTCCTGCCAGCTGACCAGCACCTTGACACCATGCTCCCAAAGCTACACTGCAAACAGCATGACCCATGCTGGCCCATTGCTGCTACTGCTTCTTTGGAAGCCCACCAGAGCCTCCCCACAGCCCTTGCCTCCACTTTTAGCTGCTGCTGCTCGTGCTGCATAACAGCAGCTGCCTCCAACAAGGCTCAGCTGAATATTAGAGTCTGAAGGGCTTCTCACGTGCAGGGTTTAGTCTAAGACACTCAGCTGTGATATCACAAACAGTAAAACAATATTTTATCAGGCTGTAACACTGAGCAGTGTCAGGTTGACAGGAAAAGTGCAAGGTAGTAGGTAGGTTTTTCAAGCTTACTGAATGCTAAATTTCGATGCAGCATTTAAATAATCATGGAAACAATTTATCAGTTTATTCTTTTGAAATAAAAATATTCATTGTATAGTATTTTTATTATTATAAATGAAGATGAAAGGTTTTGCATGTGGCCAATTTAAAACCTTTTAATGTTGTCCATAATTGAATCAATCCAAATATTACTGCAAGAATATATTGTAAGCATCGTGGGATGTTGAGGGTGGCTTCTCATTCAGAATGTGTGTGCAGACTTTTTTCTCTGTCATTACAATGACAGTGTAATCTCTGGTTGAAAAGTTTTTTCTGCACCTTTTGAACTCACTGGAGAAACGCAACATTTTTCAAGAGTGTCAAGATCTTGGAAATAACTCTTTAGCATTTTGTTAAACTGGAAAGCTGACTAAAGGAAAGATTGCAACTTGAGGACATGGTGTTAACAGATGAGAAAGAATCCACAAAAAATTACAGCACGCTCTTTTACAAAGACTTAACCTGGGAAAAAGCTTCATTCATAGCTGAGGCCTTTCTGAGATACCAAAGTTGGTAACCACGTGACACAAATCTATAGAGAACCAGAAACTCTCAGATGTAGGATTGCAATTATTCTGTCCCCTCTGAATGACTGGCCCTTAACATCACATATTTTATCCAGCTTATACATCCTCATGTGAGCATACTTAGAAAAAGTTATAACTTTGTGCATTACTATTTGGAACAGTGAGAAGTGGAGTCATCTGCAGGACCTGTTAATGGATAGGCCACTTAAACATATAATGCTTTAAATAAATATAGCTTATCAAGACAGCAGAAATAAAACAGATGTTACTATACTGGTACCATTTACCCAGCATTTAGTGACACATTTATTAAAAAATCCATATAGCTGAAGCAGACAGATTTTGTCATAAATATACTGCTGCTTAATGCATAAAATTTGCCATATTTTCCAGATTAAGACCTTTTTCTAGCCATATCAAATGTTATTCAATTTGATCTATTTAGTTAGAAATTATGAGAAGCAAAGACCAAAAATAAATGTGAAAAGAGACGTTCTACTACAGCAGGATAAACCAGGTTATCATTTAGAAAGCTAGAGCTCACCTGCAAACATTTTAGTTTAAGTGAAGAATAGAAATCATGTAAATGTGTTAGAGTCTTTTTATTTTTATATTGTTCCCTTGTAATCTTTCTTGATTCCAGAAGCACCTTTCTTTAATTCCCCTACCTTTATTAGTCCCTCTAGTCAACAAATCAGGGCTCTCTCAGATGGCTTTTTTATTGATTTGTCCCTTGCCTAGATTGTACAATAAACTAAATTGTAGAATAAATGCTAACTAGTTAGCCAGCTTACCTCCTCCTGGCAGGCTGCTGTTTTTCCTCCCCTGAACCTCAGCCTCTGACTCAGCCTCATTTTCAGGCTGTGCCTCACAGTGTTCTTTGCCTCTAACTCAAGCCCTCAGCAGTTCTCCTGACAAAGGTGCTTTCTAAAGATCACCCTGTTTCCAACACCAAACTGCTTGTTACCTTTCTGTTGTCTGACTATAGCTTTCCCACAATACCACAGGCAAAAATATGGAAAAATATGGCTCGTGTCCTTTGTAATCAGCAATCAGACAATCCCCCTGGAACAACGTAGAGAGACATTCTGCAAGCACTCTGCAAGCAGCCCTGTAGAACTGCTCCTTTGTCTGGTGTTAGTAACATTGCCAATAGGTATATTAGCTATAGAATTATCCAATTCAAATAGGTGTACTGGTTGATACAACTCTGTCTTTCATTCTGTGTGACTTCTAGGAGCTAACAAAAGTATTAAGTAGCTATCATTCAGTCACTCCTTTCCTACTTAAGTTGTTGAAGTAAAATTTCAAATAAACTCGTGAAAGTTGGTTCACTGTAAGAGTGTCTGATGTGATACAAATGTCATGAGCATTTGTTTAAAAACAAGACAAAAGAAATATTTACAAAATTATATCTAAAAAGTACAATCAAATGAAACAACAACCAAGAAAAAAACTGATAGTCTTTAAGTATGAGAGATTATGAAAACAATCACGTCTCATGCTAGTTGTTTCTTAGCTTAATACAGATACTTACCAGGAGTCTCTTTAATAATGCTGAATATTTTGTTTAATATAATGGCTGAAATAAATTTATAAACCACACGTGCTGATTTTCACTGGGATAGAGTTAGTTTTCTTCTTAATAGCTGAGAATGGGGCTATGTTTTCAATTTGTGCTGGAAGTAGTGTTGATAACACAGAGATCTTTTCATTATTGTAGGGCATGGCTTACAAAGAGTCAAGGCCTTTTCTGCCCCTCACAGCACCTCTCCAGGGAGGAGGCTGGGGGTGCACAAGTGTCTGGGAGAGGAGCTGGAGGAAGTAGAAGAAGAAGTAAAGGGGGAAATTTGAAGTGATGGTGTTTTCCTTCTCAAGTAACAACTGTGCGTCATGGAGCCCTGCTTTCCGGGAGATGTCTGAACAACTGGCTGCCCATGGGAAGTGGTGAATGAATTCTGTGTTTTGCTTTGCTTGTGTGCATGGTTATTTTCACGTTCCTTATCAAACTGTCCTTATCTAAACCCAGGAGTTTTATCACTTTTACTCTTCTCATTCCCTCTCTCATCTCACTGGGAGGGAGTGAGCGAGTGGCGGCAAGGGGCTCAGTTGCCAGCTGGAGTGAAGCCATGACAATCCTTTTTGGTGCCCAGTATATGGGGCTCGAAGAGTTTGTGATAGCAGACCAGAGTGTATTGGAAGGCATTTATATCTGTTAACAGTTGCAGGTCACAATATTGATTCATCTGTTCTCAATATTAGTTCATCTGATCTGTGCCATGCTCTTTTTTTTTGCTGTGAGAGTTAAAGGCTGGTGTGGACTTTTGCATTTTTCTGTGATTAGTGAAGTTTTACCTGGGAGATTTATTATTAAAACACCGAGCTAGAGCTTAATCTGGTATTTGGGCTACTATGAAGATAATTAACTCTAATCCAACCAAAACCAGCACACCACGTTCTCCAAACAGTACATGCAAAAAAACCCAGAATAATTTCTAATTAAAATACAGTAGAAACTTAGCCTAATTTGTAATTTATCACAGACATAGTTAAAACTACAGGAATGGTATTTTTATATAATGTATTTGCATTCTGTCAACCGTACTGCAGAAGTATAATTTTCAGGAAGGCAAAATTCTGACAGAACATGAAAGAGACCTAAGGTTTTCATAACATACTATATCATATATGATATACATATTTTCTATCATATGTCAGGTTGCCAAAGTGACCTCAGAATTGAAAAATTTTCCTTTACCATACAAATAAGTATGCTTTGCAGGTGTCTGCTCAAACACACCATAAACACATTCCATGTATATTGGAATATGTTTGTATACCATCCAGCCCATACCATTCCAGTCTATACCACTCCCATTCCAATTCATATGCATACCATCTATTGTAATGCTCATATAGAATCTAGTCATTGCTTTATTTAGACTAGCAAAGACAAAAGAGTTGCTTTATGCAGAATAGACAGCACTTAGGCCAGCCACGCAGATTGCCTATCTAAAGTTCTCTTAGCCTGGCACTGGAGCTCCTGTGACAGTGGCATGCCGAGCTGCAATAAGGCTTTCTGCCTGCTTCACAGATGGCTCTGAATGCAAGCAGCCAAGGCACACAACACTGTGTTTGCACAAGCCAAAATTCCCACATGGTGTATTTGCAGTTGCTGTTTAGCCAGCTCAGATTTCGATGTGTTTTGTGTCATCAAAACCATAGCGTCTGCAGCAGTCTGTAGCATGGCTGAGGTTTTTGCTATATTATTATGAGCCTACGTGACCTCGATGAAACTTTCAAAAAATGTGGGCCAATCTCCTTGTGTCAGCAAAGTGCCTTTTACAATAGACTGGCCTTCCTGTCCCTTTTCTACATCCATCTGTTTTGTTAGCAAGCCCTAGTGTAACGATAATCTTTCCTGATTTATTCGATGACAGTTACTGAAGCCTTACTCGGATTTGTCAGTGTAATAACCCAGACCTTTATAATAGCTAAGAGGAATGGATCAGAATCCTGGAATGCATAGCTTCCATCCAAACCTTCTGATAATTTTCATATTCAGCTTTGGAAACTGAGCTTTCTTAAGGGATCTGAAAAAAATGCCTAACAGGTAATTTATGCTCTCTCTGGTTCTTTGTAAGTGGTAGATATCCAGTGTCAAATATTGAGAGAGAAAAACTCTCATTGCACCCTTCTGCTTTTGTCTGTCACGTTCCTGCTTTTATCCAGGAACAAAAGTACCCAGCGTTGAAAAATGATTTTACAGGGCATTTTTTTGGAGCCCATAATTCTTACCATGTTTTGATAAGAGAATGGTCCCAAAACCTGTGTAATAATTCAAGCATGTAGTTTAGTACTGACTATGAATAATTTCGGTTTAGCAAGATCTGAAAAGTTTTGTCTTTGATATGAAGGCAATTATTTTCTGTTAATTGATTGAAATTAGGGAATTGGAATTCAGTGAAGAGATAATTTGGTGTCTGTGGTAGCAGGGTGATTAGAGCTGATAAGACATTTGTGATGGGCTATTTCAATTAAAATAAAGTATCAAAATCTTTTTCAGGTAATTTTTATTTTAATGATATAGTAAATGTGGAATTGACAGAGGAGTATTAGGCAGTGGACTAAGGTACTTTAAATGTGTTATGGGATATATATAAAAATAATTATGTAAATATGATGATTAGTTTTAAAAAGGCTTCTCAAAGATGGCTTCATTTTTAAGCCCATTTGCAAATAATCTCTCTGACAGCCTTGGTTTAAGAAAGATTTTTCTTTTTAACAGTGCTTCCTTAATAACAGAAATTAACAATGTTAATTTTTTTCCTTTTGATTTCTGCTGAAAAAAAAAGAATTAGTTACCAATTTGACATGACAGATTTGAAGTAATCTTAAAGGGAAGGATATAATCATTATTGGTGTTTGATATTCTCAGTGTAGCCTGATAGCCAACACATAACTAACATTTCTTACAGGGATTCTGCTGGCATCAAAGCTCAGAAGGAATAATGCCATTTTCTGGTGGTGGTGTTGCAGTATTTCAGTTGAAACTCCTCATGGAGTTTGAGGAATATTAGTTGGGGTTTTTTTTTAACATCATTTACTAAAGCTCCATAAGCCTGATAGATCTCATCTTATCAGATGGATTATTCTCTTTTTCTGAAGTCCACAGGACCAAAGGATTTTCCCAGTTAACAGCTCCCCTCATTGTTTTCTATCTGCCTGCCTTTAGTCAAGTTTTCAGGTTTATGTTTCTGAAACAAATACAAAAGATATAAAAGCTTATTATAAAATTATAAAAGATGCAATAAGACGTTAAGGAAGAAGGTGGAATGGTTTGCAAATTTTGAAAGAGAAAGGTGGCAGGTGATTAAAGAGAGGAAGAGAAAATGTAGGAAAGGCTTACTGTCTTGCAACGCAGGAATGGAAGTATTCCTACAAGTGTTCAGTCAGAACGTCAAGGATCACCATTCCTGACCATAATGCTGTGGTGTTGTGCCTCTCATGCTAAACAAGCAGCTCCAGAGAACTTGCAGCTGTGACACAGACATACATAGAGCAGAGATACAGAGATACACAGAACAGAAGGTACACTTGAATGAGAGAGATTAAGGGGGCTCTCTGATAGTATTAGTCATCATCAAAGACATTAGGCTGAACATTTCAGCGGCGTGATTGTTGCCAGAATTTCTACTGGCATCAGAGAAAAGATGATAGAGTGGATAATGAGTCAATACATAAGAAGGAAATCCTCCAAAATTAGAGAGCTACACAGGAGAAATAATGAAAAAGCTGCTTTGAAATTATACCTTGCATACAATGTGGGCTGATATCACAGGGCAGCTGAGGATATAGTTGATATTTGCATTGCAATTGGAAAATGCTTTGAAATTAATGGAAAGATGAAATTACTTGAGAAAGACATAGAGATTTTTGCTTATGATGTTTTAATTCCTTTGCTAAAAATCTCTTCAGTGTTTTTTGAGTAAAACCCAACATTTTGTGCTTTAAATAGTTTTCTAAGAGATCATTTTAGCTATAAGACTCTTTGAGTAAAATTTTTTGAAAGTCTTAAATGAAGATGAAATGTAATAATCACATGGTATAACTAGTCTTATTAGTCTCCAGTAACCATAAATCTTGAAGTGTATACTGAGTGGAATTAATCAGTAGTTTTCTCCAAAAAGCAGTACAATGTGAAAAATATATTTTCACAATTTTTTGATACATTATGCAATGGTTCTGATAGGGAGGTCTGGTAGCAGCTATTTCTGTAAAATGCTGTTTATCTGCTTGCTTTTTCATCCTGGTCATCTAATGACATGTATATAAATACATATATAAAATACACATAATATCAAATTTTTCCATATATAAATAAATAGAATATCAAATCCTAGTTGATGCTGGGTATCTTTCTCCTTGTATGTAATGATAGTTAAGCAACTATATTTAAGACATTAAAAATTTTGCTTGACAAAATGTGGTAGTCTTCATTATGGATTGCTTTGTGTTACTTTCTGTGCTTGTCCCATCTTCCTCAGGTAATTGCTGGGAACAATCTCCATTGCACGACAGCCATAAATGTTTCTTGATCAGTTATTCAAGTCAACATATTACACTTGTTTTTGTGTTTCTTAAAAACAAAAGCACATAAAGCTGTTTTAACTTGTTTAATTCAAGATGGGACAACACAACTCATAACTTCTGTTACAAAATTTAATCAATTTTGATGTAACAGGGCTTTCCATTAGAGAGGCTCACTTGGTCATCTTCTCCAAATTTACTTCGGTGTTGAATTATTAACAATAAAACCTTTTTATTTGCTTGTCTTTGCACTGCCTCAGTGTTTTACCAGGTGAAGCCCATGAACGCTCACTAGAAGATGTTCTTTTCCTCACCCACAGGAGATTGGTTTCTCACTCTTTGACCAGAGTCGTTAAGTTTCATTCTGAATTATATTGCTTCATGCAAGAAATCAATCAATTCAGGGAGGCCTTAACACTGCATATGCACAACACAAGCACTGCTCTTAGTACATTAAGACAGAAGGAAAATAGCATGTCTTTCCATTTCTAAATGATAGCTGCTGCCAGTATGTGAATAATATTGTAACTGCACTCCTTGTGATCAAGACCTAGAGGTCATCAGTCGCCGTTCAGGGGGAAAAGATCCAGCAGCTGAATGCAGTAAAATGCAAGTGCCCATTTATAAATCTGAAACTCTGTTAGACCTCCAGAACTCCAGCATGCTTGCAAACTAATGTTTATTTCTACATTCTAAACTAATCCACAACATCTGTTTGGGCTTCACACACTCCCATCAAATAATTATGAATTTGTGTATTATGGATCACAACATGAATTCCTGTAGTAAAGTGAAGAATGACCAGATGCTAAAACCATATGATACCACATGGTGGACTGAAACCTAAAATTTGGTATTAGGATTGTACAGATGCAATATAATGTCTTCAGAATTTATAATTCGATGACGTTTAGCCCTTTCACACCTATTTTTGAATTTCCGTATAGCTATTCTACTCATTCTCCTTCCTTATTGCCCCCCATCCCCCAGCTTAAGGAAAAAAAAGGTTTTGGGTTTGTGGTTTGAAGTTCATTGGTGACAGGGGCAGAGTGAGTAATTTAACTGACAGGGGTGGGTACAAAAGCATAAGTCTTTACTTGCCCTTCTATTTTCCTTTTCTCCTGATACACTAATTCTCTCTTGGCACATTTTGTTTCCCTGGCCATACACAAAACATCTAATAAAGATGCCAGAGAAGAGAGTATTTCTGTTTCAAAGCAAGCAGAGACCTCTAAAATTGACCTTTCCAGTCAGTGCTCTGGATAGAAATCCTTACAATTACATGGCTTCTCTGCAGTTACAAGAAAGATTCTTTTCAGCATAAAACTGTCCAGATTAATCTCATTTTTGCATGTCCAATGAGGAGCTATTTTATATTTTGCAATTGCAAATAGCTAGATGAGACAGCTGGTGCATAATGGTATACACGTCCTTTTTGCACTGAACTGGCACTTTGCATTGGAATACAAATGTCTTGGAATTACAGAAATAGCTTTTCATATAGGGCCAGTTATATCTGAAATTTACAAGAAGTAAAGAACAAATGCCATATAGGGCAACTGATGTGTGATGGCAGCCTGTGCAGAACATGAACACTCCATGTCTCCCAAGAGGCAGCTGATTAATAACGCAGATTTAAATGTATTTGGTAATTGTTGCTTGAAGGGGCACTATAAGAATATTGAGCTTAAAGATATTTTATTCATCATTTATTTAACCTTCATTTGATACAGTCTGATATACACTGTTAGGTGTAACTTGCTGCTTCATTAGTATTTCACTAGTTTGAGCACACTGAATGGAAATGGGTGACATCCACCAAGTCCTAACATAATACACATTAATTCAAGGTCTCTTGTTACTTTTGGACGGAAGAAGCTAAGAAATTAAAGCAAAATTACAAGAAAAAAGCAAGTTAATTTTACAGAGCAGATTATATACACTGAATGTAGGTAATTTTAATTTGATTTATTTCACAGTAAAAAAATGGTCATCTTCTCCATTCAATTTATAAATTAAATAACAGCTACCTCCAAATACAGTAACAGTAGTGCTTCTCATCCCTGAAAAGGGAGTTTCAAAGTTGCCAATCTCAGACCATTACTTCTTTCCAGGACAGGTAATGAAAGGGAGAAAGAATAATAATTATAATCATGGCACTGATTAAAAATATGAGTAATTCAGGTTTTCCTGTTTCATTAATTGCCTTTATCAAGGATTGGATTGGTACAGAATAATTTATGCTTTAGAGGGGATGCCCTCTAAATATTGACATCTGAATACATATGCATTATAGAGATACCTGTTGGGTAATACAGTTTTCTGCTCCTCTGTGCGTAATTCTTTATTAATTCATCATTCATCTCTGTTTGTTTTTTAGAGTTTTTTTCCTCCCAGGAACTCACAAACGAGTGTCATGGGATAAAGTCTACTTGAAAGCATCACGTAGGGCTTGGCTAATCAGCTAGGGCTTGGCTACATCTGCCCAGTTGTAACTCATTAGATGATTGGTATGAGCTGTGAAAAAGAACCGAGTACATTGGGGCAGGATGTGTGTGTGTGTGTGTAGCTTAGCCAAAATACACAGACTACATCTGCCCTTCAGCAATGGTTTAGGTATGCACAGAAAAGCAACAAAAAAGGACAGACGAAATCGGAGCTTTACATCCACGTAGCCCATTTGGGGTAGAACAGAATGTGATACTAACCCAGGTAAGTCACCTACAGAAAATGAAAGAGAAGGGCTTGGAGTGGCCGGGATAATGAGGTTATTGGTGAGCTGCTGAGTTAGAAAGCTAAACCACTGAAAACAGTAACTCTTTGGGGCCGGGGGGGTCATATCTATCTATATATCCAACACAGTGCAGAAGGATGAGTCAAAGGCCCGCTAAATGTAAACGGCAGGCCACCAGCCAAGACTCGGACACATTGCCCAGCTGCAGTCTTGTTTTCCTGAGTCTGCTCCATCAATCACAAATGGACTAGGGGCCCTGGTTTTGGTGAATGTGGTCAGTACAGCGACCGTGTATTTGTTATAGAACAGAAGTTGGTGTCCCCCCACTATCCCCATCCAGCACAGTAAATGAAATCTGAAAATTACGTCACTGAATGATGAAGTTCTGGTTTTGCAGCTGCACCACTCTAAGTGCCATTGTGGCAGCAGGCAATGTGATGGCCTGACGGAATATGCAGGACAATATTGCTGTTTTGACATTTCTCTGGTGGAAAAATTGAGTCAAACAAATCTGGCAATCTTTATAATGTTAAAATAGCTGTAATTTACTCCAAAGATAATGGCTATGAAATCAATGGGTTTTTTAAAAAAAAGAAATTATTTGGGCTTACAGGAGTCAAAAATGACTCACAGTGAAAATTCATTTTCAAGATTTTGAACAAGACAAAGATAAATGGCCCACCCAAGTGATAGGGTCCACTTGGTCAAAAGTCAGAACAAAGGTAAATGTTTGTCATGAGAAGGGCACAAGGCATGATTGTGATCCCTCATGGACATTCCAGTGAATTCCTCTCCCCCTGCTTAGGAACTAAATATCTCTGACATAGTTTTGCTGTTTACCTTTATGTATTAACCAAGAAAATGACCCAGAAGATCTGATAACCTTATGTATAAGTACAGAACTCTACAGCCACAAGTGAACCACTATTTTTCTTTATTACAGCTAAAAATGAAACAACTATGATTTTTATTTTAAGGAGATTGTTTTGTAGACATTTGATGGCTTAATATAGGATTTTAGCCTCAAAGAAAGAGCTACCTGCAATAGTTGCACTATAACTGGTTATATATGTATTAGAATTTTTCTGGGGAAAGGGGATGCAAAGATATTTAGGCCAGACTTCTATATATTTTCTCTGTAGTCTGTGAGAATTCAGCAATAAAGAAGGTATGTAAGCTGTCCTGTACCCCATTCATTATTAGGACCAGGAACTGCATGAATTCTGCCTTCAGAGTATTAGTGATCACCTGTCAAAAGTATTATCTGGTCCTTGAGGTACTTGGGGAAATCAGACACATATCTCCATTGAGAGAATATATATGTGCATTATTGGACAGGGTTAAGAACAGTTGCTATTGCTCTGGGAATGTTGTTGAGAGGGTGATGCACAAGTCAAACACAAACCTGTCAAAGTTAAGCACTTCTTTTTTAATGAATCCTGTTTTCTAATAATCAGAAACTGGAAGTAGATGAGAGAAGACAATCCTTAAACAAATTAGAGATTATGATTTGATTCCTCTGGTGGGAGTTGTCAGATAAAATGTTAGTTGTCCACATCTGAGCTGATCACTAGAGTCTTCTTTTTGAAGTCTGTGGGACAAAGAGTGCTGCCATTCTCCTTTTAGCAACAGAAATGTCTCTTCATATATCTGAAGGGATGAATTGTAATTGTCTGCAATGCAGACACAGAAAAGCCAAATCTAATGGCAATGTTAGTCGTTCCAAAAGTATTTACAGTTAAGGAAGAAAGGCTCAATTTCACAGGGTAATTTATTGCCCAAGTGTTCCAAAGATCAGTTAAGTCAGAGAGCAAGCCAGCTAAGTCTCATCTGTTGTATGTAAATTGTCTTCACTTTTCTCAGATAATTTAACATTTCCCACATTAAAAATGTAAGAACAGAACCTCCAACTGGGCTAATTTTCCTCCTAGTTCTCAGAAGTTCATGAGGTGACATCCATATACAACAGAAAATCCAGGCAGTGCTAATGCCAATATCTGAGTCCAGTGCAAGTGGAGGACGATCACTTAGGTATTCTCCTTGTCTAGCATGTGCCACTAGGTTACCTCAGCCACAAGATCATCGAGCTACTCAGGTGATAATGTATACTTTTCTTTGCCTCCAAGGCAACTGTTCAAAATAATCACTGCTCCTTTCCCTTCTTGTAAATTAGTTCTTCCTCTACCATGAAGTATGACTGAGTAGAAAAGATTAAATTTAAATGGCTTAGAAAATTAGTACAGACATTTTTACTAAACATGGAGAAAAATGGTATTTCCAGATATAGTTGTTTATTGCTTTCTAATACAGCAAATTCTGAAAACTAATAAGAAATGGTAATTACTCATTTCTATGTTGCATTTAGTGAATAGTGTTTTGTGATTCACACATTTTTCCCTTTTAAATATGCAAGTTGGGTTTGCAATGGTAAATGAGTAGGGAATATGATTTAAAGTGGTGTAAATTTGAAAATATGTCTCTCATAAATTATGAGAGGAAGAGAGCAATGCATTTAAGTACTTTGCCTCCCAAATGATGCTAATGCTGTTACAGGCAAATGCCGTTTCATTTACCTCGGTAGGACAGCTGTCTCTGACAATGCAGTGGAGCAATTGCTGACTGCAACGTTATACAGGCTTTTAAGAAAAGCAATGAGTGTTACATGTAATTGAAAAGCAGAAGAAAATTTATACAAATGTAAATTAATAGAATAGAGGGAGTTTGTGCAGGGAACCAGAGCTTTATAACTCCTGAAAGTGATCACATGGGGGGCTTAGCAACAAAAGGATCTGAAAGACTTGCACTTAAATCTCATTTGAGATGCATCATCACTAATGGCATAGTGTCTTTTCATTCTTTAAGGGGATTTTATCTTACTATAGGCCCCACACAGCAGAAATCTTTTAAATCACTTGACACTGCTGAATTTCTCTTAGAACATCTACTTCAATGACCAAATGTCAGTGAGCCTAATTTGTGAGATCTGATAATATTTTAGTCCAAGGTAATGGGAATGATTTTCAGTGATATGTGTATCTATATAACTATATGCATGAAAATGTCATAATTGCAATTACAGATCAAGTATTTGCACATGGCTGTGGCTAGCCAAACGTCTGAATTCCTGTGTTTGTTTTTTAATTTGTACTCTATGAAGACTCAAGTCAGGTATCACTATCTTAAAATTATAGAATAGCATCTGAATAGCTGTTCAACATACAGAGGAGGCAATAGTAAACATTTTTTTAACTCTTCCTGTGTTAATGAGAACTTTGACATCACCTAATGTTATTAAAAATATAATTACTTTGGAAGGAATTTGGGGCTGGCTCTGCACATTGTGTTTGAAGTTAACCGCCAGGTCTGGATTCAGTACACATGGAGTGGAGGCAGGTCATCTGGTTGTTCTACAACGAGTGATTTCTGAATCAAGTAGGAAGGAAAATGGCAATATGAAGATTTCTGGCACTTTTGTTATAACTTGCTGTTGAGGCAAGAAGTACTCATTGCCAAGTGGCACCTGCAGCTGAAGAGGGGCTTATGCTAAATGCTTGAATGAGAGTTGGAAGTAGGAAATAATAAAGTCTAAGAGTGTTGCAAATTGTCTGTTAATAAACATCCTTGCATTTATCTCTAATGCAGATAAATAGTTTAAAGTATTTATCCACAGAAGGGGACAACAGTCTTCTCTTGGAGCAAGGTGAGAGCACTCCCAAATATTTTAGTGTAACCCTATGATTTTTCGTAATACTCAGAACACAATCTGTGTTGGAGCCACATGTTTCCTTACCCCTACTAGGGATGGGATCTTTTTACAGTGACCTGACATTTAACAAGAAGAATGTCTTATCAATATATTAAAAGCAGCTGTAGACTTGGTTGTGGTGCCTTGATATAGAGCATATCCTTGAGATGAGCTCACTTCCTGCAAGGGTGTTATCAGGATCTTTATGAGCCTCTGGTAGAATAAACTCTGAAGAGGAGTTGAACCAGGGAGTAATTTTTGGCAACTCCCAGATTAGCATGTCACATAATTGCTGGTATGAACTGGACAGTATTGGATGTATACATATATGTATATATATACACACAGAATTCATTATAATGACCAGGTTGCCCCATTTCATAAGAAAGCCTATGCGTCATAACATTTTTGGCCCCTTGTCTGTTTTCATCATTCTCTATTAGGTCATCTGCTGCATTTTAGAAGATTGGGAATTAAATATTTTCATTAAAAAAAGTCCAGAGACTTTAAAACTTCTGACCTTTAAATCTTGAAAATAGGCGTGACAGTAGAAATCAGGTTGCATAAACATGTAGTGGAGCTTGAAAGAAACAATTGCATTGTTTTGACCCAGTAAAAACAAGAGGGAAGGGATATCAGATTCTGGATACGAGCATTTAATAGTAATGCTGAGCTATTAGGCCATTCACTGTAGGCCTTACAAATGACTGCTGGATCTGTAGGTGTAGATCCACTTTTAGGTTATAGGTTATGTTAGCCTGTTAGTGGGGCACATAGGTTTCCTGTTCCATCTGCACACCACAAACAAACAGAAACAAATGCATCACCACAAACAAACATCACCACAAACAAATGCAGAAAAGACAGAAGAGAAGTATTTTTAATACGCTTTGTCCTTTGAAATAAGAAACTTTTTTATTATAGTCATATACTTATTTTTTCTTGACTTTTACAGGTTCGTGGAGGTTTCTGAAATTGTATCAAAACCAAAGATGTTTTAAGTCCTGAAAAATCAGTTTCTAGCTATGCTCTGAATCAGGATTTTATATCAAAGTTTTACCAGCAGAGATTTGTATGATCACAGGCTTCAGTTTTACAGAGTTAGAGTATGCTTGGGGATAAAGTTCTCATATTTGCTTGTTTACAATGCTCTTTCGTGTTGTACTTTAGATTTTTAAGCCCTCTTTTTTTTTGGTGGAATCTGTCCTTCAGTAGGAGCAGCAACATGCATACTTGAAGGATTCCATTACCTTCCTCTGTTCGTCTATTAACTAGGTTTGCTCCTTATCTGATTTAATTCATTTATCTCCTGAAAATAGTTGAAGAATTTGTGCTCCTATTAACCAATACAAACAAGTGTTTGAAAACTAGCTATAGAAACTGGTGGCTTCCTTGGCTTAGATATTAAAAGAGAAAGCCTGTTCCGCATCAATAGTAACTTGTTAAGGAATTAAGGCTGTGATACAGGAGTGATAAGAATGAACATAAAATATTTCTGCAAAGAAGCTCCTCATTTCAAACTGAGGAAGATTTTTTCAGAATTGGGTAAGCATTGTTTTTTCCTGTAACAGTACAATGATCTTTTCTGGATGTTACGGGACGTATTTTAATTGTAGGATTATGTACGGCACTAAGTACAACATAGTGTAACCCTAATCATTTTCAGGAAGAATGAGCTAAAATTCAAAGACAGAAGCAAGAACTGGGACTGTTTAAAACAATTTTCTCACAAGAAAAAGTATGTGAGAATCTGTCAGGATCATCTGTGAGCCAACACACAGATGAAACTTGACATGAAATATCAAGTATCATGAAGTACTTGCTGGGAAAACGTGAAAACAAAGTACAGCTATTCCAGGAAAAAAATTAATTTGTTACTGAGATAAAGCTTCTCTGCTCTGTGACTACCAAGAAATGCATGAAGACCTTGACAGACTTCTGATGGTGAAATAATTTGAGTTTGAATTCAAAGGTTAGAGCATAATAACACTTTGATTGCTACCATCCTAACTCATTAGAAAAATATATTCTATATTATTCGCAATTTCAACTGTGTCATTACCCTATGATGATAAGTAGAGGCTTTTCATGTTGTGACTCACTTCACACTGTGATGCCATCATAGTAGCAGAGTTTTCAGGAAAAGAGGATTTTTTGTTTTAACCTCTGATATTTTAAGAAATAAAGTCATTAATTGATGTGGGGATGAAAGAAATAAATCACTTAATCCTCCTTACCTCTTATCCTTAAAGAACATGACTTTGGATGTTCTTGATGTTTCTCAGAGTTGACAGAAAATCAGAAGCACTCTTCTGAGATTTTCCTCACATTTTTGAGTCATATCATGAGCTCTTATTTCAAGTTGGACAAATTCTTTTTTATTATTATTTTTCCTAGTCTAGTTATATGAGAAATATTTCTTAGTGTGAACTGAACTATGAATGGTTAAAACCACTGCGACGTCTTTGAGAAGGATACACTGGAGTTTTGTCCTGTTATTGAAATGGATTTTTGAAGCTCCCTGACATATGTGGAGTGATTGTCGTTACTGCAATGCCTCATTGCAGAAAATATAGACCTTCCAGATCTCCAAGTAATTTCTAAATCAATACCAGAAGTAACTTTATTATTGAGTGGAAAACCAATGAGCAAGATACTCTTCTTGCATTTAATAAGGCATTTTTGGTAGTGCTATTAAGAAACTTGCTCTTTAGTCTACAAATTGCATGAACTCCTTCCTATTTATTCTACACTGCATTAGTTTCAGTATGTAGTTCTCTTAGATAGCAGAGGGGTTGGAAGGGAAAAGAGTCTTGGTTTCTCCCTAGATCGTGGACTCTTAACTTATTTTACATGAAAGAACTATCAGACAATACTATCAAATAAAATACAGCAGTAGAAAAGGAAGTAAGGTGCCACAGAGTGAGACATTATCACACTTTTCCTTTTGATTTTGTGCGTCTTGCCCTCCATTGCACAGCTTAGAGATGGATAGTTTGGATAGATAACCAAATCATATAAAACCCCTGTGATTTTTGATCCTTAGGCTTTCAAAACCATGGAAACTGGATTAATTAGTTCCTAGCCA
Source organism: Atrichornis clamosus (assembly GCA_013400975.1). Classification (NCBI taxonomy): domain Eukaryota; kingdom Metazoa; phylum Chordata; class Aves; order Passeriformes; family Menuridae; genus Atrichornis; species Atrichornis clamosus. The sequence continues at coordinate 112,721 of WBMZ01003278.1, forward strand.
TGGAACTTTTCTGTTTTGAAAGGATTGGACCAATCAGTCAGATGATGCAAACCAAAGAACAATGTATAGGAAGAGATTAGGGCTGTGATTCCTGGAATAAAGCTGGAATTTCAGATGTAGCCTCTTTTTAATGTGTGTGGGGGTTTGTTGGTTTGATTTTTTTGTTTGGTTGTTTTTTTTTTATTTGGCTGATTTAATCAGCTTTATTTTGCAATGCCATTCTCTACCTCTGCATCTCCAAATATTTTGACTGATAAATCCCTGTTATTAAAGCACCTAAGTATATGGTCAAAAGATTTAGCTTTCAACTGAACTGTGTATTTGCTGTTTTTTATTTTTTAGAAAGTATTTGGGGCTATTCCTGTATTGCTTCTAAGATCACACACACAAGAAAAAGCAACCAAGTGATGTTATACACCAGTCCTCCTTTTATAAAGATGGAACATGTGAGCTCTTTTGAAAGCTCCAAACACCAGATGTAGCATGTAATAATATTTTATAAAGAATATATTAAAAAATACCTTTTTCCCTTATTTCTCACAGTCTCCACCTAATTTTTAATAAATTTATAGCAACTGGAAGGTTTATTATTCAGAGCCTTTATGCTGTTTTACCTACTGAAAATCAAATACATATTACAACTTTGTAGCAGTTTATCATTTTGAAATTAAGCTGTGTGAATAAGACTTGTTTTCCTAGGAATATAGTACAAAAGTTACTGAACTAAATTAATTTTCTCTTGAAATTTAGTTTAATGAAATTATTCCATTCTAATTTAATCTTATTATTCTAGATATGTCTACTGTGAGTTCACTGGTCTCTTTTGATATATGTACTCAGCTTCATGTTTATCCTTGGAGATTAAATTTCTGCTGAACAAAAGAATTTACCATTCTATCTTACAGGTCAAATTGTATAAGGCATGGATTAAAACAAATAGACAAACAAAAAGCACTTTTTGTACCACAGTCACAATACACATATATTCCCTTTTCCTCATCTTTGCTTGCAATTCACACTTTAGAAAACAATAATACAAAAGTAAAAAAAGTTGATGATCCTTTGCTGAGAACTTTATCCCTGAGGTTATCTAAAATACAGCAGAACAGACTCATAGCTTTCCATCTACTGTGCTTTCCTCATCACAAGGTATTTTCTATATTCTTAGATATATTTTGCTACATACGCAAGTCTCCTATGTTCCTTTTTGTGAAATGGAATCTGCAGTTTGGGGGAGAGAGGGAGGTTGCAGGAAACAATTGAGGTGAAAAAATAATTTAATTTCCTGTGAATGAAAAGGCTGCAAGGTATGCTCTAATTCTATCATTCGTAGGTTGAGGGAAGACTAGAAAGTAATACTTTTTATTTTTTAAACTTTCATGAGGTGCTGTAGCATGGTTTGGGATGCAGAGGTGTTATACCCTTCTTAAAACCAGAGCAGGAATGTATTAACTGAACAATAAGCTGGTTTAAATTAGTTCTGACATGGAAAACTAGTATTTTGAACATTTTTTTAGCACTATTTGCATGATAGGTATTGTGTATAAATTAATTAAGCAATCAGCACGAGGAGGTTTTGCTGTTTGACTAGGCCTTTCTCATTATTTACAATCACAGCTTATTCTAAATACAAAAATAGTTGCTGCTTCCAAGCTTTAGTAAACTGCATAGGAATATTCTAATGAACTGGTTTAACTGAAGATCTCTAAGCATATTTCTTAGGTGAGATAGGGTTGCAGAGCCCCTGATAATTTTTAATATTGATAATTCAGCATTGTAGCATTCAAAATTAAACATTTATTTTAGCAGGTCTGCTGTGACAAGAACTGATTCAAAACTGACAGTGTAGGACAAAGAAAGCAATGGAGGCTGCATGAAAGGTGGCTAATGGTGTTTCAGGGGGTATCACTTTGGTAAGGAAGCAGATGTAAGAGAGCTAGGTAGTATCTAGGTGAGGATGAGTTCTAATACACAGCTACAACATCAATTAAGTCAATATTATAAAGCTGTTTCATCTCCTGTTCTTCATGTCTTGATCTTTGTGGATGTATACCGGTCACAGAAAAGCTCACTCAGCAGTTTTCATTAAGAACCATCTCACTCAAAATTGTGTTACTGTCAAAAGGGAACATACCACATATATAAAGCCAAGAATTTATAGTTATTCAGTGTTTTTTTTAACAGTCTAATATCCAATCTATCTGTTTAATAGAGAAAAGACTCAGTAATAACACCATTAAATCTACTGCCCCACAAAAAGCTCCCAAACCAAGCACGCTCTTAATAGCTGTCTTTTGTTGTAGGTGGTTTTGGTTTTTCTGTTGTCAGTTTTTTCTTAGTTAATGTTACATTGTGTTATGTTAGGTTCCAATGATGTCTCTTTTTTTCATGCTGATCTTTCATAGTTACCTGTGGAGAAGCATGGAGAAGAACCACAAGTCCTTGCCAGAAAACATGTGATTGTCATAGTGGGGCTTTTTCCCTTTCCTCTGCCAGTAAAAGCATTGTCTCTGCATGACCACCTCTTTTCTCCTCTGCTTGGAGGCCTATTTTCGTCTGTTATGACAACCCACCTCCTTTTCTGACTGACCAGGGAAGCAGGGTCAGTATTCAACAGACAGCATTACGTAGTCCTGGCTCCTTCTGGAGACACTTGAGTCCCTCACCCCCAGGCAGCAGGAGTGGCCAGTGCCACTGCACCAGGCCCAGGCCCTAGAAGCTCCAGAGGCAAGGCTGGTGGCTTCTGACAGTGATGGCAAAAATCACTTTTAATGTGCTACAAAGTTCCAAATTTTTATAGGCATAGTTACTAGTAATTTTTCATGTTTTCTGAAACTGAAGAGTTTTAAGTCTAAGGCCACAATTTTCAAGGGTGACCTCTAATTTTTGGGGGTTTTGGTTGACTGACTTTGATATGGTCTGGTTTTTTTTCCAAGTTGCTGAGTTCTCCCAGTACAGATCAGTATGAAGCGTGAACACTCAAGCTGAGGCATGTCTGCATGGGCACCAAAGCTCTGGGTAAGTGAATTGTGTTCATGTACTCAAGGTCATACTCCGTGTCAGATGGAAGCATGCATCTGCTGATGCAGAGCGCAGGAGCTCTCACTCAGGTGCTGAATGCATGGATTTGTACTTCCACCTGTTGTAATTCATGACCTTAGTAAAGGGAATAGAATTTCAAAGTAAAAGACAACATCTGAGTGAATAGAAATTCTGTCTTTTAGAAGAGAAAATGATTATTTGTCCTGGGGGGCTTTCAAAAGTGGATTATGGTGTGTTTAGATTTTACACAAGCAAAGTCTCTTTGTGACATCTGCTGCCAAATTTAACTCTGAATGAAATCTCTGAGGGGAAATAATACATTGCTTTGAGAGAGTCTACTACCGAAATGTGCAAGTGAGCACTTAAACTCCATTTAGCAAGTGAAAAAGGTGCAGAATAATCTTCTTATTTTTTAAAATTCAGTTTTCTTTTATTGGGAGGTTTTCAGAAGTGGACTGGCAGATTAAGTGGTAGAACCAAGATGTCAATATGAAAAGCAAAACAACCCACAAAGGCCATATTTTTTTCATTGTTTAGTCACCCTTCACATTAATTTAATCTCTGTTACTGGCAACTAAATGCTCTCATTCATTTTTGCTCTCGTTTTTGATTACACAGCTTCCATCTCATAGGTCCATTATCAAAACTCATTGAGCAAAGATAGCATACAAAGAGCAAGATGCAGTTGAGGTGGAATTCTAGGTCAAGGATAGTAAACATTTATTAACAGAGAATGTTGTCATACTGGCGAGATGCTGACTGTCTTCAGCCAAAAGATTTCCAGAAACAGAAAGCAATTCTTTACAGAGAGACTCCCAGTAGGATTCAGTACTTGCTGAATACTATCTGTATTCTGCAACAGCTATTAGATGTCTTCAGTATCCTTCTTTCTTCTTGATAAATTTTCCATAAAGACATTTTTCCTACTATCAGAGCTAAACCTCCTCTGGCCCAATTTGAGGTCATTTCCTTTTGTCCTCTTGTTGCCTGGGAGAAGAGATTTACACCTCACCTGGCTACAATCACCTTTTCAGGTAGAGAGTGACAAGGTCTCTCCTGAGCCTCCTTTTCTCCAGGCTAAGCAGCCCCAGCGTCCTCAGCTGCCCCTCATCAGACTTGTGCTCCAGACCCTTCACCATTTCCATTGCCCTTCTCTGAACTCCCTCCAGCACCTCAATGTCTTGCTTGGAGTGAGGGGCCCAAAACCAAACACAGGATTTGAGGTGCCAGTGCTGAGTTCAGGGGGACTATCACTGCCCTGATCCTGCTGGCCACACTATTGCTGATACAAACCATGAAGTCTTTGGCATGCGTGTCCACCTGGGCACACTGCTGGCTCACGTGTAGCTGGCTGTCAACCAGCACCTTTCCTGCCAGGTAGCTTTCCAGCTACTCTTCCCCAGGCTTGTAGAGCTGCCTGGGATTGTTGCAACCCAAGTGCAAGACCTGGCACTTTGTTCAACCTAATACAATTGACCTTGTGCCATCAATCCAGACTTTCCAGATCTCTCAGCAGAGCCTTCCTACCCTCCAGCAGATCAACTCTCACTTAACTCGGTGTCCTCTGCAAACTGACTGAGGGTGCACTTGCTCCTGAATTATGGGAGTTTCATTCTGCTCCCAGCTTAGAACCTTGCTCAGAACCTTGATTGTACCTTGATTACAATTGGACTTGCTATTAAAGACTGAGACAAAGAAGGCATTAACTACCTCAGCATTTTCACCATCCTTTGTCACTATGTTTCCCCACACATCCAATAAAGGATGGAGATTTTCTTTCACCCTGTTGTTGAAGTATTTCCATAAACATTTTTTGTTGTCTTTTACAGCAGTTGCCAGATTAAGTTCTAGCTGGGCTTTGGCTCTTCTAATTTTCTCCCTGCATAACCTCACAACATCCATGTAGTCTGACTGAGTTGTGTCTGCCTTCTTCCAGAGGTGATACCCTCTCTTTATCTCACTGAGTTCCAGCCAAAGCTGGAAGTTCAGCCTGGGCAGTCTTCTTTCCTCCAGCTTGTCTTTTGGCATATGGGGATGGCCTGCTGCTGCACCTTTAAGATTTCTATCTTAAAGCACATGTCAGCTGGGCAAACTGGTCTCCCAAGATTGCAAGTAGTTCCTGGGTGGATCTCATTTTGCCCTGAATTTATTAATTGAATTCTCTGACTTTTATACCTTTTCTCTTTGTAAAATTTGGAACTGTTTTTCTTCTTTCTTTTAGGGTTTGTGTGGCAGTACTGAAATAAATTCAGTGCCTAAATCAAATATCAAAATCACTGGATCCTTTAGGAGTGTTCAGCTGACTGACACAGCCCTTTACCTTAGGCTTGTAGTGTAGCTTAAAATCAAAGAGAAATCCATCCTCTAGATGATTCTTTAATGTCAGGAGTAAATTACATAATGCATGTGGAGAAAAAAAAAATCTACACTATTCTGAGCTAGAAATCTTGGTGGAGCTGTTCTGAATCAGGGGCCTGATTCTCATTTCTTCAGCACAGAAAAGCTAAATGTATTCAATGTGAGCTAAGTGTCTGCTAGCATCCTGCATTTTAATACTCTGCACAAAGACAATTTGGTGCATCCCCAGGGATACAGGTGGCAGTCAGTGAATAAACAGTAAGCTGCATGTGTTGCAAGGCTTCCCTGTTGCTGGGGAGATGAAGATGCTGTTTCTCCTTTAGCACAGGACAAGTCTGAAAGACTTAAAGAAGGAGGCATGATGCCATTTTGGTCCCTAAGAAATAAAGAGCCAGACAAGGTTAGGTTATAAAATATGGTTACCTATTTAATGAAGGTCCTTCATGGTGCACCACACGCCGAAAATGCCCGCTGAAGATGCACACATGACATAGAACAAGTACAGTTTTATAAGTTTAACTAATTAGCATAACTGACCAGAATCTCCAATTAGGAACACAGGTGATGAAGTAGTTGACATGAACCTCCAATTAGCTCGTCCCTCTCTGAGGTGGTATGTGTTATGAGAAAGTTTCAGTAAGGTATTGATTGTTATGAGAAAAGTATCTCAGGAAGGTGTTAGTTGTGTCTCTCTTCACCAACTGTTATGAGGAATGTCTCTGGAAGACATCCACCGTTTATGGAAAAATATATTGGGATGGTGTCTTGCCCTGGGTTCCCAGAAGAAACTTAGACCAGGTATGGCCCTCAGGAATTTGTTTACCTAATAGGAAAAGTACTGAGGCCCTGAAGTTAGGAAACAATAACTATATAGTAACAGTCTACAGAGCTACAAATATATGAAGAATATATATATATAAAAGCAAAAATCATTTCGGCATCAGGCAGTTCAGCACAGACTTTCACATTAGATCTCAACAGATGTCAGAAGACAGCAAGTCATTAGTTCTCAAGTGCAGAATCAAAACATATTTAAGAAATCATTGTGAATCATATATTTGTGGTTTTCTACACAAAGAGACATAAATACACTGTCAGAGATTTTTTTTTTTAATTCTGAAAAGTTCAGAATTCAGAAAAATTCTAAAAGTTCATGGAAGTGGAAAAAGTCCTTTCTTCAATCTTAATTTTCTAACAGGGAGAAGAAATTATAGGAGAAGCTGAAGATTAGAGTTGTAAGAAGTCTGCATTTACACTATGAAGATTAAGTAAAACAGGAATAGTCTGTCCAGTCCTATTCAAAAACTTAATGCAGGCCTTAGCTTCTGACACCTATTAGCACATTTATTTAATTATCATATGCTTGCATCTTGTAGTAGCAAACATCCAGACATGACTTCTTAAATTTTTCAGAGACTCTAAGAGATTAAAATTTGATTCTGTAAGTATTTTGTTATCTAATATCATCTTTCATAATTTTCTCTTGCATCTTAATGTAAATAATTCTAGCGCTTTGTAGCAATTAATCCTAACATAATTTTCAAGATAGAAAATCAAATACATGCAAGTGATTAATTAAAATGGGAAAATGATGACTTGTTCAAGATCAGAAGAAAATACCAGCTTTCTTCCCCTAGAGAATGGTCCAAATATCACTGTGGAGTATGTCTCAGCGCTCAAACATGCATTTCTAATCACTACTTTTCTTTATACCCATTACAAAATTAGAGACTGTTTAGACTCAGAATCTTTGAATTTGTATCTGTTTGTGACATGTTTTTATAAGCAATAAGCTATATGTTCTTTGCTAAATTATCTCCCATGCATGTGAGATACTAAAACTTGAAAGTGCCTAACAGAGTCCCATACTTGCTGCCAGCAGCATTTTCCTCCTCTTTTGAAGATGTAGTCTTTTCTTAAGTCCCCTCCTTGCAGTGTTTTCAAATCAGGAGAAATAGATTACATAACTTAGGAATTCATTTTGATGAATTCCCATCAGCAGTCTTCAAAACCTCTTTTCATTTACTATTACAAGTGTTTATAAATACACTAAAATTATCATTTCTTTCCCAAGTCACTAGCAATGATCTTTGTGATGTTACTTTTCCAGCCTTTCAACTGCCAATATAGCTGGTTTATGCTCTTTTTTGAAATCTTGCCTTTGGTACCAAAGATAGGGCAATTGTATTTTGCTCAGTAGTACATGTTGAAAATTATAATAGACACTGTTTCCTACAGACATTGTAAGCTATCTGACACTCCAGTCTGCAGCTGTTTTTTGTTGTTGTTTTTTTTTCTTTTGATTGGTTGGTTTGGTTTTGTTTCTTTTCTTTTTAAGGAAAAAAGGTATCAATTTCATTTATCATTCAGTGTCTCATCATCTTAAATGAATGGCTATTAATCTGAGTTATATAATTGACTTTTTTTTCTCTTACTGTGGCACATGGAACTTTTTCATGGTAGAAATCAAAGTACTAACAAGGCACATAGAGCGGAAAGGGCTCTAAGTGAGTGAACAGACACAGGTATTTCCCTCCTCATCTTCTTAAGGATGGAACTAACATAATTAAAAGCATAAAATTATTGTTTAGCCAATTAGTAAAATTTTGATTACTGTATTGTCCACAGAAAGAGTTAATTAAAAAGTTTTAAATTGATTGATCCAATATGGAACTCTGAATATTGACAAGCTGTAACTAAAACTCAAGCCAAACAAAAGGTTGAGTTAGACAAAACACTCAATTATCTGATGGAAAATTTTGAAAGTCCTTTGGAAAGATGCATCTGACAAAGTTCAGTGTTGAGTTAGGACCAAAAAAAACCTTTTAAAAATTCCAAATTAATTAAAAGGCTAGAATGTTTCCAGGCTTTTCAGGTTTTTATTATTAAGCAAACAGGTTGTAAAAGTACCTTTTACAGATTTGTTTCAACAACTCTATTTATCTATACATCATATAGGGTAATTTTCACCTTGCATTCTTCTTCCCTTGCTCTATCTTTAGATATTCATGTGCTACTGCATAGCTTTACTTCTAATTTTTATGTAAAGAAGGAAGGAAAACCACTTCTCTGATGGCTCTCTAAGCCTTATAGTACCACTGATGGTAAAGGATTTTAATTCCCTTTGCTTGGACATCACTTACCCTACTCCTTCTTCAGGTTAGGTTGTTGCTGTCTGTTTTTAGTTGAACAAATGATTCATTAAGTTTCTCTTATGGTTGTTAAATTCCCTAGAAATAGTCTCCTGACAATTTCTTGCTAATGCTGAGAACATTTGAAAGTTTTCAGTCTTTTACAGTTCTTTAGCCATTGCCTTATACAGTACCTAAAACAGCTATTGTATACATCAGCTTTGAATTATTACAAATACTAAAACTTTTTGTGAGATCAGAGGGAAAAAAGGCCAGAGTTCAAATTACTAACCTTTTTCTAATTTGTAGGTGATTATTTTGACAGCCCAGACTATGAGAATGGACTGCAGTATGTTGTTTAGTGTGCAAAAACATTGTTGCCCTGTAGTCAACTTTGTTGATATAGTGGGTTGACCTTGGCTGTCTGCACGACCCCACCTTACCACTCTCTCAGTCCCCCTCCTCGACTAGACAGTGGGAGGAAATAAGATAAAAAAGATCCTATGTCAAGATAAAACAGGAAACTCACCATGGTAAACCCACCCACCTATCACTGATAAAACAGACTCAATTTGGGAAAAAATTAATATAATGTATTGCCAATTAAAATAGAGTTGAATCATGTGAAACAAAGACCAAAAATAAAACACCTTTGCCCACCATACTCTCTTCTTCCCAGGCTCAACGTCACTCCTACATCTCTGGCTCCTTCACCTCCTTACTCTCGGGTGAGCAGCACAGGGGCTTGGGAAATTGGAGGCTGAGGTCAGACCATAGAAACTCCTCTCTGCTATTCCTTTCTCCTGACGCTCTTCTGTGCTCCAGCCCAGCACACTCCCAGGGGCCGCCGGAAAACCCCTGCCCCGCCGGGGTCTCTCCCTGGCCGCAGGGCCATCCCTGCCGGGTCTCTCCCGCCTCCGTCCCGCTCCCGCTCTCCCCTCGGGGCTGTCAGGGCTGTTTCTCGCACGGTTCCCCTCGCTCAGCCCCGGCTGCCGGGCAGCGTTTTGCCCTCCCTTGCCCAGGCTTTCCCCGGGGCTCTCGCCCGCCCGCCCGGGGCTGAGGGGCTCAGCCGGGCCCTGCGCTGGGGCCGCTGGAGCCGCGGGCACCGCCTGGGCCCGGCCGGGGCAGCCCCGGCACAGCCCCCGCCTCCAGCACCTTGCCATGGTCCACACTGAAAAGCAATGTAAAAACTTTAGCCTGTCTGTCAAGCATATTTTATTAAAGATTCAATGTTATGAGTCCTGTTTTGTAAAATGTTTACTCCAGTCTTCTAGACTCCTTTTGCACATCCCATTACAAAGACCTTTATAAACAAAGCATCTTTGAAACTCTTAAAATTCCTTATATATCACCTCTCTATTTTCAACTACGAGTTTCTGCTTAGGTTACTGTAGGCTTTTTTCTTTTCTTTTTTTTTTTTTTTTTGAGAGTGGTTATCTATTAAATTGTAGTTTGAGATTTGTTGCAAGCTAGTTTCAAAGTTGGTTTCTGGTGACAGCTGTTTATAGAGCTCATAAGAGGTACTGAAGACATAGTTGAATTTTCAACAAGCTACTCTGAGATAAAAGAATATTGCATTTACTGTAAGGTCAAAGAACTTTGATTTAAACTCTCAGCAATACATTTTGTAGCTGATATTGCCACCAAAAAGCAGCTTTGAGTCCCTAAACTTGTCAAAAGCTACATTCAGTGAGACTTGGGTTTTTTTCAATGCCTTCAAATACTAAAATGATGTCTTTAAATGCTTTAAAGATTCTAGTTACACCGTAAAAATACATTTGTGTTAGGACCTTTAACTATAAAATAGAAACACTTCTTAAAAAGGTCTTGAAGGTATTGAAAATACTAAAAATGACAGAGGAGTGGTGCTCTTGACATATTTCAGGATATCTTGTGCCTAATGTAGCTGTGGTCCTACAAATTCACTTCTGCTCTGTCTGCCTCAAAGGAGAAAACTTCATTTTGTGTTTCCTTCGACAAGGCTTCTGTAAATGTGTTAAGTCCAGGATTTTATTTTAGTGAAAAGGTTTAGTAAGAAATAAGGTTTAGACTATAGTTTAAAAAGGTGCTGACTGTGCTGTCATGCAGGAAATGGCTGCAAACCATGCTCTTGCCCAGTTATAACACCACTGAGAATGAAGGAAATCTGTACTACCTGTGAAGAACAAAATGGAAGTGTAGGATCCCCATGCAGAGCAGAGACAGTGTTATAATTTTTGCCATCACTAGCATAATCCCATTGATTTCCCAGTGTCCTGGTATGCAGCATCGGGACTTGTGGGACCTGGGTCTGGTGTGGGTGTCATTGGCTGCCCTGGCTATTTGGGATGACTCTTATGTCTTTGGGGTGAGCTGGGGCTGTGGAACACCATTGGTGCTGACGGTGTGACAGCTGTGGTCATTGCTGCATGACCAACTCCAGCCTGAGTTTTCCCAGATGCTGGAGGTGGCCAACAAGCATTAAGCATGCTGCCCTGGGTACCTGGAGAAGATTGCAAAGAGCTTCTGAGGCCACGTATGAAAATAAACCTAGACAGGCTTAGGGATGAGGAGAAGGAAATCCCTTTCATAGATTGTGAACAGAGTATCTCTTCTGGAAGAGACCTAAGCAAGGTGATGCCTTCTCACAACTTGTTGCTTGGAACAGAAATGCTCCACTTTAGGAGGCAAGGGAGCCCTGAAGGGTGAGCAAAACATCAGAACAGAGGGATAGAGACACAGTTATTTTTTCTGTAGAAAAGGATGTATTTGTATCATCATGGCTTTCTTGCAGTAATTTGAACTAGCTGTGCTCTACATAAATTAATAATTTCTGTTATTGGTCTCTTAAAACATGTACTAGACTATCAATTCTTAGCTACATAGCATGCATTACACTCAACATTCCATCATAAGACTCTTCCTTGCAAGTTGTTTGGATTTCTCTAAGACCTGCTCTTTCCCATATTATGAAATGAATTGTTATAAAATTTGGACAGAAAATTTTCTTTGCAATGTGCTTTTCCCATGCTCAGACAATTGGGATCTGTGTGAGCTGTAGAGAAGGTTTCTGATTCAGAGTCTGCATCAAAAATTCAAATTACAAGCTCTTGGGAAAGTCTGTTTAGAAGACTTGGTAGTTGTGCAAACCTAGTTAAAGAGTAGGTAATGCTTTGTGAAAATTAACTCATTCATCTGGGAAAATAACAGAAAACTCTTAAGTATGTAATGAGTTTTTTACCATATATGTGGAGCCCTACATATAGCTGATGGTTTTCTCTCTTTTTTACCAAATAAAAGTCAGGGCATCTTCTGTCTTGCTGCTTAATATAGACACCTAGCTATTAGCTGAGTCTTATGAATGTAATTTATGTTTCTTGCCTTGGCATATTCTGACAAATTTAAGCTGTTTAATGATTTATTTTACCTGCCATATTAAGTTTCTTTTAAAATATTTCTTTATTTTGTTTCTGGAAAGTAGCATACACTCATACTGGCAGCAATATTTCATACACATCTATTTTCATATGTTGTTTTGACCTGCCCCAGTATGAAACTTTGGTCTTGATAATATTCTTCAGTACTGATTTTTTAAGAGAGCGGAATTGGGAATTGGGGGAGCAGGGGTTTGTATGTTATTGGGAAAAGTGAATTGAGAGGGATGAAGACAACACAAATAATTTCATGGCAATTTCTCTACTTGCCTCTTTGTTCATTGCCCAATGTTCCCATGCTGATATTTACCTTGGTTAGATTTACCTTCACTCTCCTAAGCAATGGAAACTTTTTTTTTTCCAATTGCTTTGTTCATTTATTCAGACTTGATTATAAATACATTGGACACCTTAACATTTCTCCTAATGATGTAATAGTGTGAACCGAGTGCTTTGTTGCTGCCATCCCTATTTTAGGTCGCTGTGTTCCCAATATCTTCAAATAGAATCTTAGAATGATTCAACCTGGAAGGGACTCATAAGGATCCAAGTCCAAGATTCTACTCTTTACAGAACTACCTAAACTAAACTATATGATTAAGAGCATGTCTTTTCTCTAGTCAGCCTGGTTTTATCCCTTTTGCCCTTCAAAACTAGTTTAAAGTTCTTTCAATGAGTTCTTCTGGATCTTGTGTGAAGATCCTTTTCTCTCTTTGTAAAAGGTGCACCCTGTCTGTTGCCTACAGGCCTGGTGTTAGGTAGACTGAGCCATCATTAAAAAAACCCAAAATTCTGCCAGTGTCACCAGCAAGGTATTGATCTGCTGGATCCTCCTATTTCTTCTCTCAACATTCCCTGCAATTGGAAGATAAGAACTTGTGTTCCTGATTCCTTAAGCTGTCATCCTAAGGCCCTGAAATCTTTCTGGATTTCTCTTGAACTTATTATTGCAACTCATCACTGACTACACAAAAAACCAAAAATGGGTAATAATGTGAGGGCAGTACCATGGTAAAAAGTGGTATTTCTTTAAGCTGTGTCCCAGGGAGGCAGCAGACTTGTCTGAGAAGTGGGTCTGGTCAGCTCAGTCGGCCTTCTGTGCCTCTCAAGGAAGAGTCTCCTATGACAATGACCTGTCGTTTTTTCTTTATGGAAGTGATTTTGAAACAGGGTATAGGCTAATGTAACCTTGGCTACTTCTCCAACCTACATGGACTATCATACTCATCATTGTTCAGTTCCAGTTGCAGAGCCTCATACTTAACATGCAAATGCACTTGGGAAAGCGGGGTAGTCACGAAGGAGATGCACCTTCTGCACCAGACAGGAACTTATTGTTGTTTCCCCCTATTCCTTAAATCACCACATCCAGTTAGGGGGAGAGAGAATAGGGAATCCTCTGCATCGTGCATCTTGTCTGCCTGTTGGGCTTGTCCCAGGGAAGTTAGAGCGTGATTGCAGTAGTCTGTCTCTTGAACCCCTCAACATACCTCCTCCTGGAGCTCTAACCAAAGGAGTTCCTCTACCTGGGCATTCCTTCCACAGGTCTGGTCACTGCTGCTCTAAGGTAATGGCATAAGAGCAAGGCATGCCCTACAGCTGGCACCGTGGTGCCAGAGTGTTCCCAACAAGGTCTGCCTGGGTGTCTGTGTCACTTGTGGTGCGAGCAGAGTTTAGACAGGACACAGCTTTCTGCGGGATGAATACCATCGTTCCCTGATCCAGCTGTCAGAGGTACAGCACCCCTCTGTGCAAACTGGTGTGCCATGCTCTGTTCAGCAGTGCTCCCCCAGCAGCTTCTTTTATGGAGGGGTAGCCTTGTCCACTGTTGCTTCTGGCCCTGCTTGATGAGCTGTTTGTTTAAGCACTTCTGTGTTCACCACCTGCAGTAAGTTACTCAAAGAGGCTTTTCTTGCATGTGTTTGTCCAGAGTGAAAAGGCTGTCTCCAGAGTCCTCACCATTTCTGAGCTGCTGTCTGCCACTAGGCCTGATGCTGATGACTTGCCAGATGTTTTCCAACTAGCCTCCCCATTTATTTAAATGATTTTATACCATACCCTGTTTTCACTTTTCCTCTTGAGTCTTTTATCTACTGATGATCCCATCTCAGTCAATTTAACCTCTGTCTGAAGTTTAAACTTGTCTCCAAACGCTCCTACATTTTTTTCTCACTATTTAAAATTTTGATGAAACCTGAACTAGGGTTGTGCAGTTTTGCTGCATCAGAGCTGGATCTTGGATCCTTGATACACAAGCAGCTAAACCCCTGTGTGGGGAGGAGGAAGTTTAAAGCAGGGACCTGAAGAGAGAGTGACACCTCCACGTCTCAAGGACCATGGTAACATTTACATGGCTGTGCTTGGTAATAGGGTCTGGAATGAGGCTGAGCCTCTGTTTGCTTCTCTACCTAGTGGGAATTAGCCACCAGCTAATTAAGGAGTTAAGGATCTTCTTAATAGCAACAGTCCAGTTGATAATGATAGATTCTAAATGGTAATGTGTACCGATGAAAAAGATCCCAAATTTCTATGTAAAAACAGAAAGATTCTTTCAAACTGAATTGTGAAATGAGATTTCTTCAAAAGATCATCTGCATATATTAGTAAGATGAATGAATATGCAAGGCAGCAAAATATTCTTTCCATTATTTCTGTATATACTGAATGTAATCTAATGTAATTAAGAGTACCAGTCTACTGTGATAATACTGTAATGGATGATTGCGTGTTTAGAATTAGTGGATCCGTTCCTACATTAGGAAATATTTACATTGCTGGCAGATTTCGTATTGGTAGAACTGACAGTGGAAATTTGATAAGTATCTACCAATTATCTCAGCTGATAATTTTTTGGCAAGTTCCACTCAGGGATGAATTTTGGTTTGTGTGCCAAAATTGCCTTCTCCCAGATTGGTTCTTCTCTTGCTTAACTGAAAAGTGTAGTTTGGAAGGAAATGTTTAAAAAGTTAAGATGGTGTATTTTTATTAATTTTAAAGGCCTTGTATTTTGCTTCAGCATTGTTAGTGATCTCTTTCATAGTTATAACACTGAAGATGGTAATTTTTCCATTCACAGCTTGATTTAAAAGCAGTTTTTCAAGTATTTTTCAGCGTAATGTTTTCCTCTGGAAATTAATAATTTTCCTCCACCCAGAACTTGGTTCTTCACTAGTATGCATGTGATTTCCCCTTCTCTTTTTTAAAACTGTCTTTTTATCTAAGGCATCATTTTCAAATTGAACTTCTAGTTTCAGAAGATCAAAGTGAATAATTATAGTGAGAGGCTAATGCAAATGAAACAATAATATAAAGGGATTTCTGAAATTTAACTAATTTTCCCCCCTTAATGTGTTCTTCTTCATTGTTGGAAGCAGTAAACAATGTATTTTTTAAATATGATATATTGTATTGCTTTAGGATATATGAATCTCTCGTGTGTTTTTCACTTTGATGCCATGTCTTCTGCTCCCCCAAAGCATTCTTTCTTCCCCAAAGCTTTCTTTCTCAAGGTCGATTGTAGTTTATTCATATGCTAGCAGACAGAACATTGTTTAAAAACATTTCAACTAATAACATCCCATTTCCTATGGGTATGTGCTCTATATTCTCTAGGGTTTCTTCCCTCTCTTCTCTTCATTGAATCCTAGCTGTTCCTCAAGCTTGTAACATCTGCCATCAGAGGAAGGACAAGAATGACTTTGCCATTGTAGATCAGCATGTCCTTATGGCCAATGTCTGTGGACAAACAATGTGTTATAGATGCATTCATCTTGCATTTCCCACTGCAGGAACTTCTTCTGTCTTTACAAAGCCTATGGGATTTTGATTCTCATTTGGGGTCTTTATTGTTTTGTCAAGGCTGGGTGAAACAGTCTCATTGGTCAAAAGTTTACTAAGATTGTGCTGAGTAGGTGTAACAAACTGAAGCAGGGATAGGCAAACAATGTTAGGAAACCTTAGAAAATTCTGCAATTTATTTTGTTTATCTGCATTCATCCAATAACGTTGAATAAGCAATGAAATTTCTGACATATCTCTAACAGTTTAATAGAAGACACTATTTTCCTTGTCACATTTACTATCAGCCATGTATTAGGTTCCAGTTCAACAGCTCTTATAATTTAGTTTTGACAAATTGATATCTTACTTATTGTTGAAGTATTTTTCTTATCATCTTGTGGTTAACAAAGGACCTCTTTTGTTACCATTTCATCACATTTTCTTCCCAAACTATCGCTTCATCTTATGTACAGTGATTGGCTCTGGTTTAGTACCTTTTTAAATGAGTACTAAACACAAGTCATAGATCTTACTGGTTCATATAAAAACAAGTATATTGTTCAGCATTGCAGAGCATGATTGAACATGTCTGAGATAATTCCTGATGTGCATAAAGACACTTCAAGGGCTGCCATTTTTGTGATCATTTAAATGAAAAAATCCTTATCTGTGCAGATGGCTTTTCCTGTTTGCCTTCTAGTGATTTGACTAATTTCCTTTTGTAGTATAAATTGCATATGTTGTAGATAAAATAGGCTGCCTTTCATATGTAATGATTACATTTTAAAGGAATATTAATATAAGTATATATCTTAATGTTTTGTTGAACAATAGGTAGTTTCAAAAGTTCAATATAGTTTTAACTACTTGATCAATTGATGAGTAAAATCTTAATTTAGAGTTATCTTTCCTTGATATAATTTAGATAACAAGTATGAGTGAAGTAAGCTAGAAATGCATTACCTTCTTTCTAAAGTTCCACATAATTGTAGAGCTATCCGTATGATAAATGGTTTTTAGTGCTGTTTAAACTAAAGCAAGAAAGGAACTAATAGAGAAGGAAAAAAAATCTACTTTGGTTATTCAAAGCAAATGTACTGTATGTTGCAAGAATATTAAATTGCCAGAAAATGCTCCTTTGAATTACTGCAGATGCAAGTGTCTTCTTGCTTCTTCATTCTTAGACTGTTCTTATAAATTCTAGCTTCAGCTAGGCTGGGCTTATCATAGAACGATTGGAAGGGACCTCAAAGATCATCTAGTTCCAATACTTCTACCGTGGGCAGGGACACCTTTCACCTGACCAGGTTGCTCAGAGTCCCATCCAACCTGGCCTTGAGCACTTCCAGGGATGGGGCATCTACAGGTTCTCTGGGCAACCAGCTCCTGTGCCTCACCAACCCCACAGTAAAGAATTTGTTTCTAGTATTTCATGTACACTCACTCTCAGTTTGAAGCCCTTCCCCCTTGTCCTATCACTACATGCTTGTAAAAAGCTCCTCCCCAGCTTTCTCATAGGCCACCTCCAGGTACTGGAAGGCTGCCATCTCTTCTTCAGGCTGAACAATCCTAGTTCTCTCAGCCTTTTTTCACAGGAGAGGTGCTCCAGTCCTCTGATCATCTTGGCGTCACTCCTCTGGGCTCACTGCAACTTGTCCTTCATGTGCTGAGGACCCCAGAGCTGGATGCAGCACTCCAGGTGGAGTCTCACCAGAGCAGAGCACAGGGGCAGAATCCCCTCCTTTGCCCTGTTGGCCACGTTGCTTTGGATCCAGCCCAGAATACAGCTGGATTTCTGGGCTGCGAGCACACATTGCCAGGTCATGTCAAGAACCCCATCAGAACCCCAAAGTCCTTCTACTCAGGCCTGCTCTCAGTGAGTTCTCTCGATCTGTACGCATGTCTGGGGTGACCTTAACCCAGGTCCAGGATCTTGCACCTGGCCTTGTTGAATTACACGAGGTTTTTACAGACCTACCGCTCGAGTCTGTCAAGGCTTCAGCGGAGGCTGTGCAAGTCAGTATATTGGGGTGTTTGTGAAGTGCTTGTTGTCATCTAAACATGAAATTAATTTATTCAGACAGATTTTTATGTGGTGTTTTGAGAGGAGGGGATTTTTATATCTTGACTTTAATAATCTAAGTGTTGTAATAGAACAATCTCTCAAACAGTCTTATCTTTGCATGTTAGTTTTTAAGCAAATTATGTTTGGACCTTTTTCTGTATGTAATTTGGACTTTTTATGTATGTAAATGTATATTTAGTGTGCAAATATGCATTTTACTAGTTCAGTTGTCTTCTGATTGTGTTTATATATCACAATTACTACAAATATAAAACCCATTTTTCTGGGTTTTTGTCCTTCAAATTATTTCTTCCTTGAACTTTTATGTGAAAAATCATTTCAATACCCTTACTACTTTAGAACATGTGTGGGGATATCAGATGGTGCTTTAAATGCTTTCACTTCAAACAATTTTAAATGTCTGTTGGGAGAAAACTTGTTCAAAGTATATGTTTTATTCAGAACTGATCCAACTTTGATACTGCTGATGTGTAATTGGTACTGCAATATTTCAGCAGAGAAAGTGTATTTTTGTTATTTGTACAAACAACTAAGCTTGTCCAGATTTTCTCATCTATCTCAAAAAAGTAGATTTCTGTTCACAAGCTTTTTGATTGTATGCTAGATTTCTAAATGTCTTTTACTACTTTTTCTTCACTAGGCTCTACTCTTAGCTCTTCTTTTGCTTCTCGAAGAGTGTTTTATGGTACTCTCAAACTTTCAATCATTTATGTAAGTATAACTGTAATAAAGATTATGTAACAGAGATCATCTTAAAGTCTCCTAATCAAAGATCAACTGGCAAAACAATTAAACAGAGTTCAACAAAAAAAGTAAGCCTCCAGTTATCTCATAAGTAAGAGTGTTTAGGCAATAACCCAACAATTTATTTGTTTGGACTTTTTTTACAGTTCACTAGTACTAATAGCATGGGCATGTTGTATAAATGGCCACTTTAAATAGTAGTCAGCAGACTCTCTATATTGGACCTCTTTATTCAAAGTCTTGCATTTGCCATCTTTCTGTTTTCCTATCAAGGACTGGTGGAAAAGTGTGTTGTCACTCACAAATCAAAATAAGCTTTCTGTCCAGGTGCATCTACGGTTTGGATTGTCTAAGTGCTTGCTGTGATCCCAGCTTGGGCCCCAGTTTGGGTGCCATTACTGCTGGATTTCTGGGGTTTTTGTGAGCACTCCCTTCTTTTAAAAAATGTTGAGTAGAAAGGTTCATCATGCCAATGCTGCACAAGTAATTTTGTGTTGGCATTAGAGGCGACAGGAGCAATGCAGGTGGAAGAAAAAAGAGTTGAAAAGACAAAAGATGGTTTTTATGAGGATCATGAATCTTCATATGTGATGAGTTGAGTACAGCAAAATCAAGGAGCAGATAGCCTTTTTCTAATTAAGAATGTCTTTGTTAAAGTCAAATAAGAGAGACTTATGTCATGATATTTCTCTTTAAAAAAAGAGATTAGGATAACACACACAATTTTTATTGTTGTGTGAGTGTTAATTAATTGTTCCAAGAGGGTGCTATTGCATTCCCTGGATGTTTTGCAGAGTAGCAGATCCTTTAGTGAGCCCTCTATCATGTTTTTACTATCTCAGCATTCTGTATTTCCTGGACTATGTGTGCTGTATGACACTGTTGTGACATATTTGGTTATATTCTGATATCTGACACGCGCTTTCATTAAGTACTCTAGGAAGAAGATCAGCACATCAGATAATCAGAGTAAAATTAACTGTAAACCAAAGTGTCCTTATTCAAATTTATATTTCTGTGTGATGCTTCTGATTCTGGAGAAAAAACACAGCAGAACCAAAATACACAACAGCATATAGTTTCTAGTTGCTTGAATGTCCAAAAAAAATTATAGAAAATTTGATGTCATGGTTTTTAACCCTATCTGGTAACTAAGTGGTTTAACACAGCAACTCCCTCACTCCCACACAGTTGAGATGGGAGAGAGAAAAGCAAGGGTGAAAGTGAGAAAACTCATGGGTTGAGATAAAAACAGTATAACAAGGAAAGCGAAAGGTACAAATGCAAGCAAAGCGAAACAAGGCATTAATTCACTGCTTCCCTTCAGCAGGCAGGTAAACAGACAGCTCCAGAAAGGGAGGACTCCCTCGTCCCATCTCTGCTCCTTCCCAGCCTCTTGTGCACCTCTTCAGCCACAGCACATGAGACACTGAAAAGTCCTCGATTCAGAGGAAGCACTAATACATCAAACATCAAAGCAACCAAAACATCAGTTTTATCAATATTATTCTCATACTGAATCCACCCCAAAGCACTGTACTGGCTACTAAAAAGAAAATTAACTCTATGCCAGATGAAACCAGGACACCATCATAGGTATGGAATAACCCTACGGTCAGTTAGGGTCAGCTGTTCCAGTGTACAAGAAGTCCCCAACTTCTTGTGCACCCCCAGCATCCTGCTGGGGTGGTGTGAGAAGCAGAAAAGGCCTTGATGGTGTGTAAGTGGTGCTCAGCAGTGGCTGAAATATCACTGTTATCAATGCTTTTTACATCACAAACTCAAAATAAAGCCCTGTATGAGCTGCTGTGGACAAATTTAAGTCTATCCCAGCCAAAGCTATTACAAGTGACAAGGAATCTCTTCCTAACACCTTGAAAATAAGAGAAGTCAACGGAATAATGGTGCTCAGTCAGCTTTGGAGGCCTTATTAAGAATCTAGCAAGACATTTTCATACTCAAAATGTAATAATAAAGTATTCCTTGCTGATAACTAGGGGTACAGCTGGCTGTCTGAGGAATAGAAGTTGCTAATGATAATTCTTGAATTCTCCCATTTTCTAACTCCGTCTACCTACCATATATGCTGAGAGCTCATTAACTATAAATCAAATATTTCATTTTGACATCTACTACCATGTCTGATTACCTTGTATTTCAATTTTGGTAATCTATAAAGAGACATAAAATTTACAAAGGCAAGCAGATGAGGACTTGAAAACATTTCACAGGACTAAGAGAAACACAACAACGTGAAAAATTATCTAAAATGAAATTTGACTATATTTAGGACATAATAACTGTCTTATTTGTTCGTGTGGGTTTTAACAAGCAAATCACTTGTCAGAAATATGTTGGCTAGGCTTGTATCACCTCAGTGTAGTTCAGATGTATTATCAGGTGAAATCTTTGAACAGAGAATCCTTGATATTAAATGCCTGGTGCACCATGAGCAGCACTCCTCTCTGTGAGATGCAATTAGAGATTGTGAGCTTCACGCTCAGTATCATAGGTATAGAAATAAGGTATAGAATGAAATTAATATCAGAGCAGATTTTTAACAGGTAGCACATTTGCAAGTTTATTGGTTACACTTCAATCGGGAGGACAGGAAGCTTTGTTGTTTGAGGTTCTTTTAATCCATTTAAGTAGATATGCACTTTCTTGCGGTATGTAGACACATCAAAAGAGAAGCCAAGAGTTCAGAACTTACTTTTTTTTCCTCATTGTTTATTTATAGCAATAAAAGATGTTGAGTGGCAATTTTTGACTGAGGTATAAACATTGCAATACTACTTAAATACCAATTTACACATTTATCTGTCTTAGAGCACTGCTTATTTGTCTAGAAAATAATAAAATATTCACTCAGTGAATAATTACCTTCCTCCCTGCTGTAGTAATGAAGATACAATCTGCATGGATACTGGTCTCCCAGAGGCTGGCATGCACCATTAAATCGGTGTGTAGGAGAAAGGAAGGAGGAAGAGAGTATAATGTAATTCAGAGTGTTACTGAGGCTGGGCATGATTGGGCATGATTGCAGAACTCAGTTTGATTTCTGGTTTAAAGTGAAAAGTCCATATTAGTAAAAAAGTGAAAGCCAGCATTTCACAAACTTTACTAAAGAATTTGTATCAGTTCTGTGACAAAAACTTCAAGTTGGGGTAAAGTGTTTGAGTTTTAGTTAGAAAATTTCTTCAGTTAAAAATCCAAACTATTTTAAGATTGTTAAGAAGTACTGAAGGTTTCAAGGTATAATGAAAAGCAGCATTTCTTCTGTTTCTTTACAGTCCAGAGCACTCATTACAGATGTTACTCTAATAAAAAGCTAATATTTGTAAATATTCATACCTGAATTATCTTGTCATATTTCAATTTTTACTTTCCAAATTTCAGACATTTAAGTGCTAGAAGTCTTCAAAAAAATAATTATCCACTGTATCTCCTGTTCAGAGTATATTATATAGAGATATTAATTTATTTTTGTAGTCTATATGTAAAGCAGGAAGTACATTGAATGTGTTCCCATGTTCTCATGTTATTTATATTAAACATTTTTAATAAGTTTGTTTACTTTTGTTTATGTGCTTAGAAACCGGATAGAATAGGAGTAAATGTGGATATGAGTGTGGCTTATGCTCATAATCAGCTCTATTAACCAAGTATGTTAATTTGATGTAATCACTACAATCAGGTTAGTTTCTGAAAGCCTTAATAGGACTTCAACAGATAAAGAATTGAGCACATCAGATATTTCTTGATAAGGAGTAGGGTTTTCCTCTCTCCCAAATTCTTTATATTAACACATTTCCATCAGATGGAAGGAAACATACGTAGCAAAAATCTATCAGTACTTCTCCCAAGAATCGTGGCATACGGCAGAAAAAAACCTGGACCTGAATTCAACTAGAAGATTAAACACAGAGCACTGAGGAAATTCATTAATAAGGTCAATTTTTCATTTTATGCAATTGTAAGAAAGGTATAGATAATACTACCAGATGCTTTAGTATTCTAAGTTTGAATGTTTGCAATGCAATAGTTTACAATGAGATTGAAAATATTAATTCATCAAGGCAGGAAGTTTATTTTAATGTGTATAATGTGGTATGCTACATACATGCACAGTTTGAAAAGAAGGGGATTTATAATATTTAATATTTTAAAAATATTTAATATTTAAAAAAATAAAATTCAGAACTGTTGCATATTTGTTGAAAAATCAGAATTGCATGGGAAATCTGACAGCTGGAACTTTCATTAAGCTTCATTTCATATTTTTTTTAAACTAGGTTTTATTAAGTAGTCAAAAAAACCCCATTTAGAATGGCAGTGAAATTACTGGGAATTACTATCGTCGGGCAACTGTTCCAAAGAAATCAAGCTTGGAGATAGACTTCAAATGGAAAGACAACCCTTTTGAAAAGGTCATTTGCATTAATGGCATTATCTACTCACCGACATCTTCAGGAAAAAACAACAATAGCAACAAAAACAAATAAACAAAAAGAAAAAATCTGAGAGTTGGCAATATTTCTCAGTGCTCTATGGCACCTTCAGTAGCCAGTCCATTGTATTTATGCTATTAAATTTTCTCTGACTTCAGTATTATGTTTGTCACCTGCCCCTTCTGATTGAGTAGTCCAACATGCTGATGAGATGTAACATCTAATATATGTCTAAAAGCTTAAAAGAAATATTCTTTCTGTTTGCCTGATAAGGGAGTCAGTCACTTCCAGGTCACAGCTACTACTCTGCATTTTGGAAAGGGAGTCTGTCTCTAACAAATTGATTGGAGCGTTAACTACCACTGAGTTTTCTTCTCTTGCACACCAACATCATGGATCCGAAGGTAACTAATTGCTTCAGCCTGTAAGGAGACCCTAGAATACAGAAACCTTGCGGTAACACCATGGTTCTGGAGAACAAGCTTCATAGTGAGAATGTTCATATTTGTTCTTTCAACTTACCTAGTCACGGACGTAGGTGTCTGTCATAAAAGAAATCAGAGAAATTTTACTCTCAGCCTTGTCTTCACTGCAAATTTTCTTTAACATTTTCAGAGGCTGAAAAGTCAATGCCATCTTAATTACTGCCCCTTTAAAGCAGCCTGTCTGATGTGTTTATTAGGACTGCTTGACCACTGTAAAAGATATGGATGACTAGTTACCCTCCCAAACCTTGATACCCTCCTTCTTTTCAAAAGTGATGTGGTAGGCTGCAAAGGCATGAAGTATGGTGTTCTGTTCAATTCCACATGTTTATATATTCCTTCTTTATCCTTTTTAAACGGATACATTAGTATAACATTTGCTGTCTTGAGAAGTTCAATATTTTTATTGGACCCAACTTAGCCCATCTGACATATCCATGACTAAGTGGGAAATCCTTGGACTTCTAAATCCTGTGCCAACATCCAAAACCTCCTTTGCTGTCTTTCAAGTAGAATATCTCAGTCCATCAGACATCAATGGAAAAAGTGCAGGTCCCTCTAGAAAGCCAGAGTTTTGCCTTTAGATTAGTGGTAAAATCTGACAAGTTTAGATGTAGTGAGGATATTATTCTCCCATTAGCATCCAGGATCTTAGTAGCAGGTTAACTTCTGCATGTTTCTGCAACTAACTGTCTTGCAGGTTCATACAGACGTAGATTTCTTACTGTTCTTCCAGTAGTGTCTTAATGCCCCAAAACCTGGACTAAACTACTAAAAATTATCAAATTAGAAATTTGCTCCTCCTCTGTGAATTTCTGTTGCTTGTATTTGTAATTAATAAATACAACATCAGGCATTGGCAAATTGTTAAAAGCTCCTAATATGTAGTAATCTGATCTTTATGATTTGGAATATAGTCTTATAAGAAAGATAAATGTGCCATTTAGTAGGCTATTATATCATTGAAGTTTTTATGATAAAAAGGTCAATTTCCAGGTCCTCTGGAGCAGGTTGGACTGGCAGGTTATTCTCCACCCAAAATCCCTGCAACCACCTGTTAGTCCAAGGCCAAGAGTGCTGGGTAGTTGCACTGTGAAGGGTGTGTGAAAAACACAAAGAGAGTGCTCATCTGTGCTGGATGGTCACATCTGTCAGCATTTTCTTCTATAGCATTTCTAAGTTATGCTTTTCACTCCCTAGTCGTTCTAGGAATTAGTCTCTCCAAGGTGTTTCTGACATTGCCTCTAAGAATCATTTTGAACTTCTTGGAGCCTGAGGTAGCTATTCAGATTACTTACCACATAAGTATACTTTAGAAATTCCTGACTTCGACTACTAATAAACAGAACAGCTATAATCTCCTCCTCCAGCAGCAATGTTTCTGGAGTTTTAAAGCAGTGATCTCTTTTACACAGATACTTCAGAACGTAGCTGATTATGCAAGGAAAGAATTGACTATGGAAATGCATCTTATCTTGGCCATGACAAAGTACTGACTCCCCAGTCATGAGCTCCTAGAATGCTCTTGCAGTTTTCCTGACAGCCATTGGAAAGCAAATTTTCATTCAGATAGCAACTGTGAATGAAACTATTTTGAACTGCATTTCAAGACCTGCCAAATCTTCCTTTTTCTGTTGGCTACATATGCTTTCCTTCCTAATTTTGGATTGTTTTCCTTGGTAGGCCCTTGAGACTGCTTCCTTCAAGTTTGGGAGATTTGTAAAATCTGTTTTGCACAATGATAATATGAGAATTGATTGAATTATCTATGTTATTACCTATCTCAAAGCATGAGGTTATTTGGTGTATAGCTCTGGATATCAGAAGGTACTTTTTGTCAGGAACATGAACATAAATATGTGAAGCAGAGGTGTAATATTAAAGGAAATATAACTGTTTTAAAAATATTGCATTTCCTGTCATGGAAATAATCAGGCTTTAAAGCTCATGCTAGAACAAACACTGTAACATCATTTTATGTATGTCTTTGTCCATGCTGCCTTTGAAACTAATCAAAAGGTATGCAGCTATAAATCTGATCAAAAGCCAATTCACTGATTTCAAAGAATTCCCTAATACAAACCAAGACTATTTAGTAATACACCACATGAAGGTATAATAACAGAACCATAGAATCATACAGTCATAAATTACTTTGATTAGAAGGGACCTTAAAGATAATCTAGTTCCAACCCTGCTGCCATGGGCAGGGATTACATTCACTAGATCAAGTTACTCAGGGTTCCATTTCAACCTGGCCTTGAATGGTTCCTGGGATGGGACATCCACAACTTCTGTGGCCAACCTGTTCCAGTGCTTCACCACCCTCTAAGAAAATAATTTCTTCCTAATATCTAATCTAAACCTGGCCTCTTCCAGTTTAAAACCATTTCCTCTTGTCTTGTCCACTATCTGCCCATACAAAAAGTTCCTCTCCCTTCACCGTGAGCAGTGGGAGAGGGAAGCAGGAGGCAGTCATGGTGTACCTTCCACAGCCTTGGGCTGATGCTGCATGGAATGCAAATAAGGATGGCGCCATCAGGTATCAGCCAAGGTGGGGCACGTACTCCCGCCACAGGGGTAGAACGATTATCTAAATAGCTTTAAAGTATAGGACTTAAATTTATTTTTGAACTAACATTTTTGTTTACTGTTCTTCCTTCTGTATGTCAAGACAGCACAAGGCAATCTATAGGAAAACATCCAGTCAAGTCAGTTTTGCCCTTAGCCAGCAAGAGCTTCTGCAACAAAATATAGCAAGCGTGGTCAATTATTCAGAGTAATATTCCCATACTGACGATGTAATTTCTTGCTGTACCTTTCTTTCTTGATTTGATTTGCTTAGCAATCCCTTGTTTAAGTCAAACTGCTGATATCTAAATGTTTGGGGTTTTTTTAAATTTGCTTCTTACTGTGATACAGTAATTTTTGTATCAAAAAGTAGGAAATTCTGCAGTGAAAAATATTCTGAGCTTCTGCATCTTCCTTGAGAATAGTCTGTCACGTGGATGATCTAGGACAGACAGGAAGCATCCACAAATAACAAGGGATTCCATAAATTCGTAATAAATTTTATATCAAAGGAAGTAACTAAGGAGTCAGTCAAGGTTTAAGCTTATATTCACAACCATTTTCTGTCATTCTTAGGTTTCCTAAACTTGGAGACAGATTCTCAAGAAGAACAAATCAATCTAGTTCCCCTGAGATAAGCTAAACTATGCGTAATTGTATTCATCATTATTTTGATATAATTTGATTAATAATCTTCCTGTAACTTAGTTTTATGGTTATTAATATTTAATGCCATAGAGGTATATTTACTTACGTTGTGATTGACACTCAAAAATTTCACAGTTGTCAGTATTTTTCCCCACATTTTTGTGCATTGCAAATCCTATCTATAATTGACATAGCACAGACATTGACTTTTTATAAAGAATCTTTCATGGAAATGTATTAGGCACTGGTCTTTAAACATGTAGTGGTAAGTAAAGATGTCAAAAGCAAACAAAGCAGAGTTCTTAAAAGGTAGCTGAAAATCCTATGCCTTTCAAATTGTTTGCATCTCATTTTCTTGAATACTTTGATGTCAATTTCACAGTTGTCACAGATACTTCTAAGCTGGCCAATCCTAAATTTATCATCCAAAATCCAAGCAGGAGAAACCCGCAGTATTTTGTTAGTTTCAGAAAAAAATCCATGCTGACTATATGCTTAATGAGGTCACGTAGGCCACAGGTGACACCAGCAGCAATTTAGGCTGGCCTTCTCTATCCATGGTGATGGAGCTCCTTCACAGAATAAAAGGAAGAGCTCATAAGAAACAATAATTACATTAAATAAAGTTTCTTCCAGTCCATTTCAGATGGCGATTGGTTTGTGCCTTTAGAAGAATTTTGAGTAAAAAGCCATAGTATTATCTGTTGAAGTTTTGAATTATTAAATCCTTTTCCATCCCATTATGATAATAACCTCCTAAAATATATCCAATGTTATGTAGCAGAACATACAGCTCCTTCTACTTGCACTTCCTCATACTGTTCTTTATAAACATAAAAATGAGTGAGTCAAATTGGGCAGTTTCATTCCTGTGTTTCTTGTTTATTCTCTCAGTGACAGGTAAGTAATGAGTAGGAGACATCAAGACAACCTTAGCCTCTTGACGATTACTCTTTCTTGCCTTTCATCTTAAACCCATTTTTTTCTGTTGCTTTTAGAAAAAGAAGGGTGGGGACTAGGAGGGAGCACAAGCTGGTCTTATTCTTTAAAAGCAATGAATACACAGAATGAGATTTGATGACTATGCAACCCAAATTTCTAAGATTTTTAGTATAGGAAAAGGAAATGAAGCCTGATTGTATGATTTTATCCTGCTGGCTCTGAACTGAAAGTTGTCCACCATAACACTGGAATATGGGTAGTTTTTTCTTTTGCTAGATGTGGATTTCCCTTGTCCACGTAACATTTTCATCAAGAAACTTATTAGAGTAAAGCAGTTGCATATAAGCTAATTTTCAGTCAGCCTTACAAGAAAAAAAAAATCAGCCCAAAAACTGACAGTTTGAGAAGAACTGTGATTGAAAATAAGAGTTTTATCTATGCTGTAATAATTAGAATTTGTTGATATGGAAGTTCTATCAGACCTTCTGCCAGTGTAAATGGAATATTTTGACAGAATTTTTTTCTGCTGATATGACTGCATTGCCTTTCCATGCGATGTGCACTAAGATGTCAGAAGTTTTCTTCTTGGGAGGCTTGGCTTAGATCAGTTTGAGGCCTATTTATTGATAGTGAGAAGCAATGGGAAGATGAAAGATGGAGGGGTTTTTCTGAGTACCTTCTGGTGTTGTGCCTGCAGTACTTTGTGGCTCACATGCACTTGGACCATTATCACAAGTGAAGAAAAAAATGAAGTATTCTTAGTTCTAGATGTTGCTACTACTCACAGCAATAAAAATAAAGAATGTTTGTAGACACTCTGCATGTTAAAAGATTCACTGTATGATCCCTTGTAATCTATTTTACTTGGGATGGTTCTCAGACAGACTGGAGTAAAAGTCTTGATTTTTATGAGCTTGCTTTGGATTTGAACCAGAAATACATATGTGTTTCTTTTTTCTTCACACTGTATATGTCTTTCCTGTCAATCTCCAAAGCTGCATTCCTGGTATAATTTACTGTGTACCATTTTGCTGATAAAAGATTTATTGCCTGATGAAACTAATTGCTAGGGATTATACAATGCTATATGGCTGTTTGAGAAATCCAGCAGTTTTACATGACTATAAACCTAGCCTTTTACAATATATTAAAATAATAAGTGTCTTTGTCCCAATTATTTTATGGTTTGACAGATATGCACACATGCATGCATAAAATAGTTAGCACATATAAAAATGAAAGCTGCTCTGCCAGCCTTGGTCATTCAGAAATTATATACAGCAAGTGCAAAATCACATACAGTCTAGTGATTTAGAGACAATTAACCAGCAGATAGAATTTATAGAGCTCATCCTTTCTTATGGATGTAGCAGGGAATTTTTAATCCACTCTTCTTTTTCCCTTGTGTGTAAACATATATAACAGAACAATGATTTTGTCTGTGACTATTTTAAGATGGAAATTGTGCTTTGGGGTGTAAGTTTATTGACACTCTGTAAGGTCTTTGCAGTAAGGAGTTGTATTACTGGAAAAATATATCTAAAAGTATATGTATATATATATATATTTACATATATGTATGTTTATATAACAATGGATCTTACTTTTGCAACTTTCCAGAGCTCTGTCCCACTTTGTTGCTACAGAAGAATTAATAAAGAGTAACTGAATTTCAAGCCACCAGGATGGCCTTCTTTTCTGGGTGATACAGCTGCCTCCCAAGAAGAACCTACGTTAAAAACAGATTTGCCCTTCCATTTGGCAAGAACAAGAGTCTTCTTCTGGCATAGGAGTACAAATACCAGCAGGTAGGAGATGCTGATGGTAACCCTCTATATTCCTAGCATTGTCATTAAAGGGATAAGTATTCTGTTGTCTTTGCAAAATATGAGCTGCTGCAGTAAGCACTGCTTTTCATCACTGCTTCCTTTTCTCTTCTTCCAGTTCCTGTCATTATCTTCTAGATGCTTAAATAAGTTCATTCTTCCTACTGTTCTAAGAGGCTTTTGGGGATGTTTGTTTGTTTTTCTTGGGTTTGTTTTTTATTTTCTTCCTCAGTCACATTTTCCAATTTCCTTTTGGGGAAGTTAGTCTCTTGTGCTATAATTATCAGCGTTATCAAGAATCAATGTGTATTCAGAGCAGCTATTTAGATATTGTTTATCAAAACCTTCACCCTCAAGGTTGCTAACGTAAATGCATTGCAACAGGAAATTCCAAATTCCTTTATCTTGGAGAGATTTTACCTCACACTAGTGTAACTTTTTTTTTTTTCTTCTTCTTTTTAATAACTTTTGGTACTTGTAATTTTGAGGTACAACTTCCACAAAACTGTATCTTCAGTTTTAACTGTAGAAAACACACAAAGTGTTTTGAGCTGCTTAAAGAGCATCCTTTTACTAAATTGCTGTAGTTGCTTGTGTTCATAACTGAGGAGGTTTCAAATTCGAGGGTGGTTTTTTTGTCTCAGACATTTTAGTCCAAGCTTTCAGAATCTGACACTTGGCATTAATTTGAAACAATTTTGCATGGAAGTGTCCTCTGAAAGCATATCATAGCATTCAGTAGTATGCCAATGCAAATCATTCTGTCTTAAGGGGGGAGTAGAGAGTGTGTTATTTGTTTGTTTTTAATTTACCACAGCTGAAACAGACCAAAGAGCAAAGACCCCTTAGTGTGAGCTCAGATCAGTATAGGAGAGGAGAGTCAATTAGGCTGTATTTCATGATATCATGATCATAGCAAAAATAACCTTGGTCACACAACTGAATGCTGTTGAGCTCTATGGAGCAAATTGAGAGGTTTAAAAGCCAGAATAGATGAATGAGACTTTTCTGGTTTTAAACTTCATTAATTATTAGGAAAGAAGAAACCAAATTGATAACTCAGTATATTTGAAGCAATTTGTTTTGTTTTTCCATTCTACGTTATGGGGTGTTTTTTCCTGAAGTCTGCACTACAGTTGTCAGGATTCCTCTATACTTGCATGTATTGCTGCTTCAAAGAAATCTTAATAATCAGAATAGCTGCTGAAACAACTCAGTAAAAAAAGCAAGAGAGGAGTTTCCTCTGAAGTGTAGTCATCTTAAGTGCATCTGATAAGGTATCATATCTGACTATATAAAAGTCCAGAAAGAAAGAAATCTATGACCCACATTTTCACTCATTGTTTGAGTTACATACGCCCTTTCACTTACACAGCCTATCTATCATTCCTAGTTGCCTTTAAAAAAAATGGAGGGCTGAGCTCTTTGCTAGCAAATGTAAAGCATATGTATGTTAATGCTTTCACAAATAAAAGAAAGCATAATATACCATAGAGGTTTTGAACAAATTTGATAGTGTTTAGACAATTTGGATTCCAGCTTTTCTTTGAAACAGCTGTGGTATGAATACTTGGTTAACTACCAGAATGATAATGCCAGTTTTAGAAGTATTGCAAAATTCTTCTATGGTTTTTTTTTAGTAACTATATGGTTAAAAGTGGCTCTAGAAATGCTTTCAATTAAAAACTGGCAGATTTTCCAATCTGGAACTCTGTCTTTTATAGGATGGAATAATTTTGTTCATAATCTGCATGATTTTAAAAGAAGTCATCAAAAGGTGGAGGGAGATGGGATATATACTGGGTAGTATTTGGGGCCTCCTTATTTTGGTTGATAAATACTTGTGGCATCTGTTAACATCAGCTAGATCTGGAGAGGTTTGTTATGACTTAAATTGGTGCAATTGTGAGTGAGAGACTGTCATCACAGTGTATGCTCATCATGATATTTAGGCCACCGAACTTCAAAGAGAAAAAGGGTCATTAATTTTCTAGTTCTCAGTAATGTAAGTTTGAGCCTCCCCTTTCCTGTCAGAATGAAGGAATGAAGGAGTGCTCAGCTCTTTTTTTTTTTTTTTTTCCCTCATAGGGAAAATTCTATTTCTCTTCCAGTTTCCCTGATTAGCACAAAAGTCAAAATAAGCTTCAGCTCTATCTCTCAGAGATATGCAAATGTGTCATAAAGAAGCGAGGTGCTGAAGAAAGAAAGCATGGAAACTGAAAGTGTCCATTTGCATACACTATGTAGGTCGTGGCAAATCTGCCACAGCTCTTCTAATTGACTTTTATTGCATAAAATTGCACAGATCTTAAAGTAGGAAGAGAAGGAATTATCTGAGCCTTTTTCCAATTGAATGTGAGCACAGAGTAAGGTTCACAAGTTAACCTGGCAAGGAAGATCTGCTTATTTTGACACCTGCTGGCAGCTTAGATGATACCTCAAAAATTATATTTACAATGTGATTAGCTACATGTGTCTGTGTGAACATGGAAATGTTTGTGTGTGTGGATTCTTACAATTCTGCCAGCTTTATTTGGGTTTTGGACTGGATTGGATTGGGTTTTGTATGAAGCCAAGTAGTATACATTTGTGTAAGCGTATATCAATACAAATGCACATAACAAAGATAGCTTCAAGTCTATTTTTTTGCACCATTTAAAATCTAAACTCAAGTGTTAGATTGTTAGTCTTTGTTGACATCTAGTGGCTACTGGAGCAGTAGCAAGCTGTTTAATTTTTTAATATAAAGGAAGGACGATTTTGGTACAGCAAGACAAATTATGGTACTCCATAATATTTTCAAATTTATTTTTCCTGATCAATAAGAAATTGGAAAATAGTTATGCTGTTTAAACACTCCTGGTGATTGCCTGAGACCTTCCATTACACAATTTGTGTGGTGCTACCCTTCAGACTTGTTACAAAGGAAAGCTGATACTTTATTAACCAAAGTCTCTCTCACACTGAGTGCTCAGCACCATTTCATCTTCTCCTGTGTTTAGCTTTCGTTCTTCAAGGATGTATTTTTCACTTCAGAGTAGATGCATCAAAGCTCAGTTTCAATTTTGTCCCATTTCATTTTAATGATGCAATGCAAATGATTATCCAGAATTTTCATTAGATTACCTACAAGGCTCTTGGTAGATGGCTGAAACAATGTTCAGAGAAACTGCACTTTATTAGAAGACTGTTAGAGGAGTTGGTGAGGTTTCTGTCTATACCTCTGAAACTGCACCTCTCATTTTTAACTCTGGGCATAGTATAATTTTTTCTCAAAAATAACTACAGTTGAAAATTTGTATTGCCTCTTTTTTTACTTTGTTTTTGTGTTTGTAGCTACAGAAGGAAAAGTTGGCTTCCTATCTCTCCTATGTAAACTTACAATGTACAACTAGGAATTTTCTTGGAGGGAAAAGCTTTTCATAATTTCTAACATCTAAACAGTTTTAAGCAGCTGTGATCTTAAAAACAACCCCTGATTTATCATCTCGGTGTCCATATTTACTGCAGGGTTATAAGGGATTCATGTCAAGAACCCCTTTCACAAACTCAGTTTTCTGTGTCATTTGGACTCTCCATTCACTCTTTCATGCTTTCATTTTAAATTAACTTCATAAAAATAAAGGTTATGCTTCTGTACTCTTCGATGTGATTGTAACAGCCATGGTAGAAAAGAAGAAAATTGTAAGCTGTTTCTAGCTATCCAACTGTCTTGGAAAATCTAGGTAAGAAATCCAGTCTGGTTTAGGTCTTACTGTCCTTCTGCCTCCATCAAAATGAGAATTTATTTTATAATCAATTACATCTTTTAGTTAAGGCTAGGGGGAAACTACCAACTTATATGGGAAATAGCATATAGCAATCATGTGTGAGTTATAAGTGCTTTGTATTTGTGTAAACAGTTTGATTAATCTGGCACTTTATATATTTGTGTAAAACCTAGTGGTGAAGAGTTGCCCTCTTTACATATACAGAAGCTCTGAAACTCCTCTTTATGAATTTTAACTCTTTTTAATTGTGATAACTTGTAGTTATCTTATGTTCCTATACTTTAGCTGGGTATTTTACAATTCCTACTTGACTCATATTTAAATTTTAGTCAAGCAGATAAGTAAGACTTATTTAGTACTGGAAAGGGAGTAGGAATACCACACTGTATAGAATATTTTAGGGCAGAAGAGGTACTATATACTTTCAAAATAAACAATGCTTAAGCAATTAATTGCTAGAAGTTTCACGTTTTTTGTTAGAGTAGTTTAAGCTGTGGTTTCTAGAGGGCTGTTATATGGAGGCAATTCATCTTTTAAGAGCTGAATGACAAAACCACAGAGCTAGTAATAGAGTTGCCAGTCCTAGGAATGGTATTGTTTATTTACAAACAAAGTGAGGAATATTTGTTATCAGTTTATATACTGCAAATAATGGTGGTGATGGGATGGTTCTAAAGGACAAGCCAAGTTAGTACCATGAAGTGATCAAAATTCTGTGCAAGCTACTAAATGTCCAAGTGTGTAGGACCTTTGAACTCAGATTTTTAATACATGCTGCAAACTCCATTTTTTCTCTGCTTGGTTTATGTGTGCCTCTGTTTTCTATTTTTTCTTATAACACAACTTAAATATGGAGCACAGCTGTGCTTTATAAGTTTTCATACTGAGGATACCAGCCTTTACTACACACAAAAAAGTAATTTTCCTGGTTTTATAATGGCTCATAGACATTACTGCATGCTCCTAGTCATCCAGAATGGAAACACTTCTCACATCTCTCATAGGCTTGAAGAAAGATGAGAAAGAGGTCCTGTTCTCTGGATTAGTATAAATAATTTATAAATAATGGGTAAATCCAGAAATACTAAAAAAAGTATTTGAATAACTTGTACATTAGTAGGTACCAATGAATCATTTAATGACAGAACTCAACTAGTTCAGAAGTTTAGATCTTTAGTTCTTAGTTTGAAACTAATAAGATTTAATCTTAAGACTATTGTCTTAAATAAATTCCTTCTTGATTAAATATGAATTTCAAAAATCCCATCTTTATAGATACATTAGTAAATCACAGGAATACTCATCTACTCGATTTTTTTTTTCCTATTCTTTTGGAACACTTCTTGGTCAGGGCTTTCTGAATCCTTAAATGTCTTTTGCAGCCTATCATTTCCAAACTGGAAGGAAAGCACTCAAGTCTATTAACATTGTTTTCTGTTATTAAACAAACACATGTTCCTCTCTTTTTTTTTCTCTTTCAGATCTTCTTATGCCTTGGATGTGCACCCTTAGGCAACTAGGATCCTTCCCAAAGAAAATTGCAGTATTTGTATTCATTGACATTCGTTTGTACTGCAGTATTGCAGTTGTTTGGGTTTTTTTTTGCGCAGGATTGGACAGAATCCCCTCACCCCACCAGGTAAGCACTCTGCCAGTCATAAACCTGTTATCATCTAAAGACCTCTCTCAAGCATCCTCTGTAGTTAGAGCTTGCCGAAATTTGCTGATATATTGTACTGGAGATTCAGATATGGCCTTTGTCAGATGCTCTTCCTCATAACAATTCTCAGTAATTTTCATTTCTCACCATTTTCTTTTTGTAAACTACCAGTTTAATTTGGATTTTTAAGCTGGTTTGCTGAACTTAATATATTTAAAATTATTTAACAGGATATCCTTACCATAAGGACCTTTGTTACTGCGTCCTGATGGTAAAAATCTGATCTGTTAGCTTTCTGACTTGTCAGGCCAACACTGTTTGCTTTATTATGTCTTTGCAGACACTTGATGTATTTGGGGTATAAATTCTATCTTGATAAAGGTTCTGATGCTGTTTCAGGTTGCTATAGTGTAAACTTAGCTTTTTATCTTGATTTTTTAGTTACAGTAGTTATCTATGTCATTCATCTGTGACTATTCCAAGACTTCATAAACAAAATAATATGAGATAATACAGGCTAAAATAATAATGTTTATCTAGTATTGCTCTGGATCCCAGTACTTTGCAGATACTGGACTGAGGAAGCTCGATCACTGACATCAGTACTTCACACATCTGTTAAGAGATAAAACAGGAAGATTCATAGTACAATCTCTGAAACTTCACATAGGGCCTTAGTGTATGTGTTTCAAAAGAACAATACTATGTCCAGTTTCCAGGGACTTAGTAAGGGGAGGGTGTCTTTGCAGTATTGATAAATGAAGAGAGAAGTAAAAATCATGAGGGGGTACCAATAAGGAAAGCATGCAGTGGAGGATACTGTCTGAAATGACAGTAAAGCATTTCATTAAATGAGCTGTTTTTCTGTAACTCTGATAGTATTTGAATAAGCTCTTGATCACTGACTCCTGCAGAGAATTCAGTACACAAAGGATTACATTGAACTGTCAACCCATAGGTGCAGTGAAGATGTGTGTAGTCTAACTATGCCTGATACTTGTACAAAACTAGAGACAAGTTCATCAACAAGCCAAACAACATGTGAAAAACATTTAAGTGCAGAAGGCAAGGCATAACAGCATTCTTCGTGAGAACCACTGGAAATTTCAGTGCAGCAAAGTACAGAATCATTTTATTTGCTGGATGTTAAATATAATAATAAAATTATATAAGGAATGTAATTTTTCCTATATTCCTGTTATTTCTGGAATGACTCCACAGCAGTGCTAAGGAAAGGAGCGATGAGTAGGCTGAGACAAGAAAACTATAAGGCAAAATGAGACAAAGCTATCCTCCAAAACTGTTTTTCAGTCTTGTCTGTGGCAGTGACACTTCATTTAAAACACTTGGGGGCTTGTAGGGTGTGGTGTGAAATTTTAACTTTAGAATGCTTCTAATGGAGTTTATCAATGGTTCTGAGATTTGGACTTTTTAATGTTAGGTTATTTCAGGGTGTAATTCCCTTTTATTTTCAGTAACAATTTCAAAACCATGCAGATAGCAGTACTATTTTACTTCTTCATCTTAATTTTTACAGCTGGAAAGACTTGTTTTTATATGCTTCATACTCTAACCAGTAGACAGTGATAAGTCATTCTAAGGTTTCCAAGATAATGGCAAACTTTTGCATTTATTGGACTTCAGGCAGTTTTTTGTTAGGTACTCTACCTATTTTATTTTGAACTCGTACCTTTACCTTTTAGTCAGTGTTTGTTCAGTTTTACTTCGTATTTCACTCTTGCTTTCTGGCACCACCAATCATCCCTGTGCTCATCAGCTAGTAACTAGTTTGTACTTGTCTTGCAAAGACTGCCAGCTGAGACATCAGATTGTGCTTTGTATCTGTAAAAGAAATATTAGGCACCCTGAGATCAGTAAAATCACTTGGAAAAGTAGTGGGCTAGTCAACACCAGACAAACTAGGCTTATCCTTGTGATATACTGTGGTAATCTTGTTAAATTTACCAGGGTTTGTTCTTTTAGTTTGGTTGGTTTGTTGATTCATTGAGGGGTTTTTTTGTGTTTTTTTGTTTGTTTGTGGGGGTTTGTTTGCTTGTTTTGTTTTTTGTTTGTTTTGTTTATATTGTTTTGTCTGTTTGTGGGGTTTGGGGAGTGGATAGGGGTTTTTGGAGGAGGAGGGGGATGGAACATAAGGGTATTTCTTTTCATGGTACAAGATAAGGTGACTGCACTTCCTAATGACACCTCTGATTACATAGTTGATGGCAGATGAGGAAGAAGCATAAGAACTACTCCATATAGGGACAAGATACATCAGTATTTCTTAGTCTTTTCTGCTACAAGAATTTATAGAGATTTACCAAATAGAAGTACAGATATCCTGCATAAAATTATATCCTAAATATTCCAGAATTTTGTTGTTTTTTGGGATCAGGCTAGGATTCCCATAAATATTGACCAACTACTTCAACAATATGGTGTTATCTGTGATTATAACACAACCACAAAAACAAACATCTTTTATTTTTCTTAAAAAAAACCACTTTGCATTTTTGTACCAAGATATCTTGTTCATGTTTAACAATGGAATTAAACTCCAGAATATAATTTTACCTTAATTTTTAGGGCTAGCTTGATCTTCTCTGAATGAAATCCTGACTGTCATGGTTTAACCCCAGCCAGCAGCCAAGGCCCACGTGCCACTTGCTCACTGCTCCACCAGCAGAATTGCAAGAGAATCAGAAGGATAAAAGGTAGAAAACGCATGGATTGAGATAGAGACAGTTTAATAGGGAAAGCAAAAGCTGTGCACACAAGCAAAGCAAGACAAGGAATTAATTCCTTGCTTTCCATGGCCAGGCAGGTGTTCAGCCATCTCCAGGAGAGCAGGGACATATCAGGCCTAACTGTGACTTGGGAAGACAAACAAAATCACTCTAAATATCTCTCCCTTCCTCCTTCTTCTCCCACTTTATATACTAAGTGTGATGTCATATGGTCTGGAATATCCCTCTGGAATATCAGTTTTGGTCACCTGTCCTGGCTGTGTCTCCTCCCAACCTCCCAAGCATCCCCAGTCTCCACAACAGTGTGGAAGTATGAAAAGCAGAAAAGGCCTTGGCTCTGTGTACGCCCTGCTCAGCAATTAGAAAGCCATCTCTATATTATAAACCTTGTGTGCAGCACAAATCCAAAACACAGCCCCTTACCAGCCACTGTGAAGAAAATTCATTCTACCCCAGCCAAAACGAGCACACTGACTTTTGGACTCTGTTCAGTAACTAGTGACTTGTTACCTGTCCCTTACCTAACTTTAATATCTTGGAGAGAAGACATTTATTTAAAATTCCCATCTGAGAGTGGGGTGGTGCTCAAAGAGATAGAGGAGTTTTTTCATTATTACCTACCTCTCTGACAAGCAGAAAACTCAGCTGCTACAGCAGGGTCTGTGGTACTGCTCTAGTAAAAATCCTGAGTGCCGCTATACCCTGAGTAACTGTAAAGAGGGGCTGCAATTGAAAAACTATGCTTGGAATGAAGTATTCAGTAATATGAATGGCACATCCACTTCCCTACACAATAGACCTCCTCTTGCTCTCAACTAGATGAATTTCAGTAGAGTATGATTTTTTCCCTATATGACATGTTCTAAAGCTTCAATGAGATTTGCTTGTCAGAAGAACTAGAGCATACACTGCATGTTTAAAGTTAAGAGCATGGGTATATTGTATTCCTTGTAGCATATTTGCGTATTACAGGATAGTATTACACATCTGCTTTGCTTTTCAGATCCTTTGTAACTATATCTGACACACTAGAAAAAATTCACTTCATGATATGTGTGTCAGCCTTTCTTGGGAATCAAGGAGCTACATCACCAAAACACTAGCAGATAATTAGAGAGCTACAAGAGAGAAACATGGAGTTTTTCTCAACATTGTACACTTAGTAGCAGCAGCTAGGTCCAATGCTGAAACCTGGAGACAGGTAATTGGTTGTTGCTATTGAAATTATTGTGGTGTAGGCTTTTGTTGTTGTTGTTTCGGGTTTTACTTTTAGGCCTTTTTTTGTTGTTGTTGTTATTTGATTTTTTTTTTTTGGCACAGAAAAAGTAGGCCTTATTATGCTCCTTTAGAGTATCTTATCTGAAGGATTATTGACTTTATATGCATCAAAATATTTGACTATTTGAGGTATATAATGCAGCATTGAACACACCAATTTTTTGTTTAATTCTCAAAAATATGTAATCTTGAATTTGTGTAGTTTTTGCAACTGAATGCGTGCCTATCCATATACATAAAAGGATCACTGTCTTTAGATTGTTAAAAGACTGATTTGTCAGGTGAGTTTCAAACTTCAGAACAAAAATGGACTGTCATTAATTAATAATACATACTGCTAATAA
Source organism: Atrichornis clamosus (assembly GCA_013400975.1). Lineage (NCBI taxonomy): Eukaryota > Metazoa > Chordata > Aves > Passeriformes > Menuridae > Atrichornis > Atrichornis clamosus. The sequence continues at coordinate 151,997 of WBMZ01003278.1, forward strand.
TTAGTTCCTACACAATATCCATTATTGTAATTCCTTATAGGATACAATTAGTCATTTAAGGCTTTTTCTACGGTTAGCCATGAGTACGCTACTTCAGGGAGTTGTTGCCATAAAATTAACACTGATGGCTGTGGTCATTTAATGCTCTTAGCTGTGGAGATCAAAGTAGTAAGACTTTGGAGGAATGAGGAACTACTCTGGGCTACTACTTTATTCCCCACCTTTCCAGTTTCATTGGTTTATATTCTTCAGTCTCCTCCACAGAGAAGAATAGGGAGAATCTATCAGCCTCTGACATAGTTCATCTTAATCTTTTTGAACCAGTACTCATTCTGGTTTTGTCAGTCAGTTTTCTCCTTTGTTCTGCGGGATCATTCTGGTTGCACCAGACAACCTTCTGCAAAATGTTTTACCACATATCTTTTCTTTCTGCTTTCATCTTTGGTTCTCAACTTGCAGATTTTACTATATGAATGCTTCCCTGTACCTTGTTTGCACTACTATACCACAAGTTCCTATTTGTTTTTATGTGGTTGCCTACTATTTATACTTAGTGGCATTACGGTGTTAATGAAAGCTTATGTACAGTCACCTGGTATGTATATTTTTATGCCTTGGTTCAAAGAAAGTTGTGGTGGGTTAATCTTGATTGCCTGCCAGGTGCCCACCAAGCTGCCTTTAATGTTCCCTCCTCAAGAGGTGGAGAAAATATGGTTAAAAATTCATGGATTGTCACAAGGACAGGGAGATTTATGAATTACTATCTTGAGTGAAAAAGACTCACCTTGGCGAAATTAACTTAATTTATTGGCAGTTAATAATAGAGTAGTGAGAAACAAAAACAAAAGCAAAAACACCTCTTCCAATCCTCTTTCTTCCCAGGTTCAGCTTCACTCCTAACTATTCTACTTTCTCCACCTCCTGAAGCAACACAGAGGGAAGGATAGGGGGTTGTGGTCAGTTCTTAGCACTTTGTCCCTATCTATCTTTCCTCCTCACACTGTTTTCCTGCTGCAGTGTGGAGTCCCTCACACAGAATACAGTGCAGATGTCAGCTCCAACATGGGCCTTCATGGACTGAAGAGGAACAACTTGCCTTCACCATGTACTTCTCAGTGGGCTGCACAGGAACCCCTGCTCCACTGACTGGACCTTTTCCCCCTCTTTCTGCACTCACCTCAATGTCTACAGGGTTGTTTCTCTCATGCTTCTCTCACTCCTCTTTTGCAGTTTTGTAGTAAAACATCCTTAAAAATGTTTTACATTTAAAAAAAAGAGAGAGATGTAACAACCTCTGCTGATTGGCTCAGCTTTAGCTGTCCCCTTCTCACAGAAGTCACCATTGCAGCCCTCTTCACGTTAAAACCTTGCCACATAAACCCAATTCAGAAGAAAATGTCAAATATATCTTCCTTAATCTGTTTCTGCTTCAGGAGTGCACAATGTTTAACTGAGATGATAGTCAGGACTCGAGACAGAAAGTCACTGTCAAGTAGTTACTGAACATTTTATCAGAAACCAGTGAGCTGACAGACCTGATTGATTTTCATTGCCCTGGACTCAGACAAGAAATGTGAAGTGTGGGAGCAAACACAAATACTGTGTTTTGCACTTAGTCTTTTTATTTCTGCTGAGGATCACTAAGCTTGGCTTCTAAGTGAACTGTGGAAGAACAATAAACAGTCCATATAATAGTTTAAAAAAACCTCAAAACCAACCAAATTGGGTCATAGAAGATAAAGGGGTTATATCATCATTGTAATTATGTAATGGAAAACTTGGGGGACTTTTCAAATAGTAACCACTAAGATAGGAAGAACTGCATGTAGGATTTGTTTGTACATCTGAATAGATAGATCTAAAAATGAAAGTAAACAGTAGCAGCCTTTTCTAGGCTATTCAGTTTTATCCTATTGTAGATTTCTGACTAATATTATTTGAAGTCCTCAAATTATTTGAAAATAAATTGCATTGGAAATCAATTATTAAAGAATAGAAAGTCACACTAAATGAGGAATTGAGGTAAACCTCAGTGTTGTAAAGTCTGTGTCTGTATTGTATCATTTGCTGTCCAGCCTTTAAGTGTTATGAATACACGTAAGTCAGATGTGACTACATGTTCACTTTATCCCTTCAATGCCATCTTAATTAAAATGATTTTATCAGTATCATAATGAAGTCTCTTATCCTATTTATTCACTAGTCTTCCATATGGTGCTCGTGATTTCACCTATACTGAACTCAAATAACTGCATTTCTTTTCCTGAGAACTTGGGAAAACAAGTGTTTGCATAATCAGGTGCCATACATCACTCTTTACTCCTTGATGGCCAAGTGCCTGTACAATCTGTGAAGAATCTGTACCTGTTGGGACTTGTTCTTTTTGATACATCTGTTCCTTATTCAACCTTGAATTTGCAGCAGATATGCATCTAGTAGCTATATATTCATGCCACAGATAAAAATAAACCCCCTTAACTTTTAGGTCTTTAATACACTAGTGTTTCACCTCTCTTGCCTTCAGATATTTTCAGACTTAGGAATGATTTGATCACATTGTAGTTGATACTTCAGTAGTATCTTCTGATTCTTGTTAATTTTTTTAACACCTCAATGGAACTTGTAGGGAAGAAAACCTTTTAAATTTGTTTTCTTTAAAGAAAAACAAGTAAGGGTCTCAGATGCTTTCATAATTAATTTAGAAAGTAAATGAACTATGTCTGCTTTGTATGACATGTACTTAAATTTTCTTATGTCTATGTAAGCATTGTAATAAAACAAACATACAAACCTAAAGAAAAAAAATAATAATTGTGCATTAGGCATATTTTGTGAGACCTTCATTTAAATTTAGAGTAAGAATTGCTGTAGTTAACCTAGTTTTCCTCAATAAATTGTGAGTTTGAGCTTCATACTCAAATAGAAATATTTGCATCTGCAAATGGGTGTAATCCATTTACTGGTGAGTATAGCCAGCTGTTCTCTGAAATCTCACTGTCCCATATGCAAATGTAAAATTTACTTGCTTTCCTTTGATGTTGCTATTGGAATCCAGGAGGTGTGCTAAACTTGAACCAAAATGTCATGACTGTGGAAAACAGCAAAGTAGCCAAAGCTGTTCTGGAATAGAATAATTAAAGGTAGTGCTTCAATAAGAAAGATTGAACAGAAATGCTTTAAAATTCCTTCCATCTCTGGAGGGAGGGGGTTGTCTTTCGTTACCAGGATAAAAGATAACTGTCTGTCATGGTTTTCTGAGCACTGAATGTACTCAGGTAGTACTTAAGCCTTTGGGGAATAGAAGAGGGTAATCCTCAAAGGTTCAAGTTTATACCTTTTCACATGAGAGCCTGGGTAAAATGTCTTAAATTAATATCATTTTATTGGAGTATAATGGTCATCTTTACAAACTCCCCCAAAAAAGTTTTATAAAAAATACGCAGGAATTTGCTATTTAGATCATTAAGAGTAAAAATGTTGTAGAGGGATGTTATTAGCTATACACAAAATAACTGTTTGGGTCTTTCCACAAGATGCATCTTTTAGTAAACAGCCACCTGCTCCAGCATGGTGCCCACCACAGGCCACAGTGCAGACACCTGCCCCACCAGGGGCCACAGGGAGATCCCTGCTGGGGATTTAGCCCCACGTGCTCCACACAGAGCACCCCTCGGCAGACCCCCCAGTGCTGTCACCAGCACCTGGGCCTTAGTACATGATACAAATACTTTTTTAATATACAAATCTTGAAAATACATCTGTAGTTGCAAATTGAGTTTTTAATAAATTTTTAGAAAAAATTGGACACAGACATCATGTTCTTTCTTCTTCCCTCTTTTCCTTCTTTTTACATATGCCAGCACTTTCAGGGTATATTTCAGAATTTTCCAGAGATAACTTTGGATGCTTTTGCCAGGTATGATAAATTGTTAAAGCTTATGTGAGTCTTTGTAGCTGGTGAAAGTGGTGCTCCCTGTGTGATGGCTACTCCTCACTCATGGAGAACACTGCTCACCCAGGCTGTCACTTAGCCCAGGTCACACACACACAGGAGGGTTTCAGTGCTTCACGGGGTGATGTGTGGTGTAGAACAACAAATGTATTGAAACATTCATCAGAAGATATGGGGAGACGATAAGAGGGGGAATGTGTGAGAACACAGGGAACACACAAATCTCCTCTAGCACTGCTGTTTTTTCCATGCCAAGTACAAGTAGTGTAAGTTCTAATGAATCTGTATTTAGGCTTTCCTTAGTCAAATATTTTACTGTTCAGTGTCAGAACATAATGAATGAACAGTAAAAAAAATTTTTTTGTTTTTAAATCTCAAGTTTGTTTTGTCCATTAGTTCCACATCAAATTCTGCTGGATTAAAAATATTATTTTTATATTAATCTGCCTTTTCATTAGTATGCTTTTGTCACACCCTTCAGTGTGTGCACAAAATACTTCTGGGGTTTATGTGTCATTAGCAATGCTGAGAACTCATACAAATTCCTGAGCACTGTCATTTTAAGTAAGCATTAATGCTTCATATTGACTGATGGCAGTGACTGTGACAAAACATTTTCTGGATATGCTAGTAGAGAAAGTATAGTACTTCTCAGCATTTCTTGTGATTGCTGTAAACTAAATTTTGGTGTATTCACAAAGTCTCTTCAGAAACCTGGATTCTCCAGGGAGCTCTTAAGGAACTTATAAATTCACTGTATTTTTCTTTTTTGTTAAAAATGACATCATTTCTGAGTAAATATATTTAAATCAAAAGTAGACTTGTTCTAATAAAAAAATTAAAGTACCTAATTATTTTGAGCTGAGAACTTGAAACTATACCTGTTAATGTCTCGTCAATTCTGAAGCCTGTCCTGCTAAAATAGTTAGCTTTAGTTGACTCCTGTTCCTACTTAAAAAAATGGGTTGAATACTCATTTTTTGGTGAAGTTTATGACAAAAATGATTAAATCTACTTTCTACTTGTATTTTGTTATAATCAGTTGATCTTTCTGTGTTCTTCTGTTCTTATTATAGCCATAAGCCACCATGATCCTGCTAAGAAATATGAAAATTCTGAGGCTGCTTTTACACAACATTCTATATTAAGGTTAATATGAAGCTTTAATGTTCACAAAACAACATAAATGCCAACTGATTGCCTTTGACAAATATACTTATGAAATTAAAAAATCTGTTTCTAAAATGAACTACTTGATCTTCAGAACAAAAGTGCAGAGGGTTTGGTAGCAAATCAAGACAGCAAAATGTCTTTTCTGTCCTTGCATCACAGTAATTCCTTTCTGACTGTCTTGATTTTATCTGTGAAATAGAGGGAGAAAACTGGTTGCTGCATCAGTAACCATCAGTTGATTTGATATGGTGGAATAAAAGACTTTCTGAGAGTAAAGGACGAGACAGATAAATTGAGGAGGAAAGAAATATCAGCATCTAGAAGAGAAAGCATAGAGTTAACACAGAAATTTGAAAGTGAGAAAAAATGAAGAGTACTACTGATTGCATGATGAAAAGTGAAGAGGATAACTGCCTACTTCTGCTTCTTGAATCATTGCAGAATGGCTTTTTTGCATTGTGTCTTCCTTCTGCTTGCTAGTACCTCTGTTTTGTCTGTGAAAAATTATTAGTAATTTTGAGAGAATACCAACTTTCTTAAGAAAAAAAATCAATGTGCGCATGCAAAAATACACGGTAATATTTCAGCTTTTTTTTTTAAAGTTTTGCTATCTTAGAAATATATGAAGCTTTTAAAAAATTTATTATTCATTTTTGTGTATCTCCCTACTAATTATATGACTCTGCAACTTATCCCCCTTCAAAGAATGTCTGGCTGCATCTTCTCGATAACTGCTCCTACATACTGAAAGCTGCCCATGCTTCCAGGTAAACCAAGCTGAACACATCCCAGAGCCTCAGCTGCTCCTTGCACTGCAAGTGCTTCAGCTCTAACCTGCTTGGAAGCCCACTGCTGAAAGCAGTCCAGTTTGTCAGTCTTTCTTCTGCTGGGTGTAGTATCCAGATGTGTTCTCACAAGTGCTGAGCTGAGGGGGGTAATCCTTTTTCTTGGTGTCCTAGCTGTGCACAGATGGATAGCTTCCAGGGTGCTGCTGGCCGTCCCGGCAGCCCTCACTGCTGTCTCACACTCAACTTGTGTCTGCCAAGGCCCCCAGGTCCCTTCCCTCAGAGCTGCTCCCAGGCAGGCAGGCAGGCATTGCCCTGTGCCTTTGCACCAGTGCTTCCTGCCCACGGGCAGCACTTGGCATCTGAAGTTCATGAGGTTTGCGTTGGGCCAGTTCTCTAGCCTGTCTAGGTCCCTCTGCATGGCCTTGACTATTCCCCATGATTCTATGTCCTTGCAAACCTGATGGTTCATTCTGTCTTTTTCCTTAAGTTGTTTATAAATATATTAAACAGGTCATTCTAATGTTGCGTTTCACTGAAGTAGGTCTTTTCTTCATTGTCAATGGTAGTTTTCAATATCACGTAGGAATCCCAGTTACGGAGTGGTAATACCGTATTCAGACATTTCGCAAATGGGCAACACAGAATTTAGTCTTTTCTTATATTTCCTTTGTGTTCTTTATAATTCTCTGTCCTGTGGTTAAGGATTCACAGCTCGTCTACATTATATTTGTTATGAATATTGCTAGTCTAAAAGATCTGTAAATTTAATTCTATATCCTTCCTTTGAAGGATTTAATGATTATATATTGTCACACGCACAACTCAGCTTTATCGTATGATTGACCTCTTGTAATAATAATAATAGCAATTTTACACTTTCAGGATTACTATAACAATAAACATTCTCTCAGTCAAGAAAATTTTAAAATAAGACCCAGTTGTGACTATTCTTTTTTGTGTATTGGGGATTCTAATAATAGTAGGTACATGATGAAATAATTGTTTTATTTATTTACTTAAACATCTTGAGCATGTTCATTTAAACATGAACCTTTTCAGTACTTTATATGTGAAAGAAAATATGACTTGAGATTTTTCAACATCTACTTGATGTTACATCTAATCGTCTGAAAGATTAGATGTAGGCTTCTCTCCTCCTTGTCCTCTCACTTTTGTGATGCTATGTAATTTCTCATTGGACTTTCAAATCATATCTTAACTGAGAGGTTAATTTCCGCTGCAGAATAAGCGGCCAGTTTAAATGTGTTAAAATGTAAATATTACTTTAATACCTTGCATTAAAAAAGTTTGAAAGGTGGTAGTATTTATGAATAGATTCTTAGAGCCTAAAATATTAAACAATTTCTCTTGCCTGTTTTCCAATATTTGTTTGTTTATAGAAATGTGAAATTAAAATTCTTGACAGGAAGAAAGTCGTCGTTATCTACCTGTAGAAGGATATCTCATATGCTTTGCTAATTTGCCTTGAAATTCTGTGCTTAATTATTTAAACTTTTAAACTGCCACTTATCCCTTAATTGCAATTAGCAGAACTCTATCACTGGTACAACTTACTGCTACGCGTATTCTTCATTCTTTCACCAGATGCTGTACCTTCACTTGAGTACTTTTAACTAAGAATTATTTTTCTAGTTATACGAGTACCAAGGTGATATGTTCACTTTATTTATTTTACTTCTAATTTTAGTTTGTGGAGTAATGCATAGAGATATCAGAAAGATTGCCCGACCTGCTGATTACTGAGCACCGCTCGTACAGTTAAAAGCACATTTGTTTTCTCCTTTTGAATTTCTGTAACATTGCCATTGCTCTTCTTTGGATTTGCTAACTCTTCTTTAGTAACCCATTCCTCCAGATTACTGGTAGGGAAATTTGCGGGAAAAAAAATGTTATTTTCCTTCTTGTATTTCTTCTGTTTAATTAGCATATTGCAAAACCAAAAATACCCAAAAGATGACCATTGTATCTCCTTTATAGCTGTTACCTTTATAATGATTGCTGTGACTTCAGCTCTTTTGTATCAACACTGTCATGATAGATGCTACTTGTGTCACGACCCTCGTGGTAGTGGGTGCAATGCTCATTGTCAATTCTCGTCAGGCTGAACAGAGATACCAGTCCTTGTGTCAGGGAACTGTTATGCTTTTATTGTACAGTGACCTTCACTCCAGCAACCAGCCCACTCCTTTAGACTCAAAAAGCGTTGGCTTACAAGCCCTTAAATTTTACAACACAGTTCTTAAAAACAATGGCTAACAAGCCCTTAATTTTTGCGCTACAATTTAATAAGATCTCAGCTCCTACAACAAACTTCTCAAAGATTCTGGTTCACAAGCAACAATACACCATTTCTCAAAGGTTCTGGCTAATGAGCCACAATACACTCCCACAGGTTCCCCACTCCCACAACAAACTTCAGTAGGCAGTATGGGAATATCATAGTTGCACTTAACCCAGACAAAGCAAGGGAGGAGAGAAATAAAGATGGTAAAGAGAGAAAGACAACAAAAATCACCACTCCTTAGATCCTCTGTTGGTCCTGCTGCATAAATGGTCCAGAGCTGTGGTAGCAAGACAAAGTGAAAGACAAGGAAAAGAGAAGGAGGGGGATGGATCCACTTCTTTTTATAGTTACCCTGGCACACATTTCTTATGTAAAGTAGATTTTTCACACCACTTATTCACACCTGCACAGCCAGCCCTTTAGAGCCCTTCAGGAAGCAACTTGGGATGGGAAGGAACAGACATGAGCACAAGTCTCAAGGCAGAAAAGGAAGTCGGCTCAGAACAGCACTGCCCCACCTCCGTGGGACCCCCTCTTCCAATCACAACTTTCCTGTGACAACAGTTAGAATGTTTGGGACAAAACCTACTTACGCCTGGTCCTCCACAACTTGACTTTCAGCTTCTGTGAAAGGCTTGGAAATTTCTTCTGTGGTGGGAAATGAACCATGAAAACCTGTTTAATTATCTTATTTCAAGAAGCATTGATGTTGATTCCAAAGAGAGAGAGGAGACTGTTGAGAACACGCTAGAGACTTCTGTACAGTATAAGAGGATATAAATGAGATTTTGGAGACAGAACAGTTGAGATAATTGGCATTTTATTACTTAAAAATTACCTGGAATTTTGACTTGAAAATACTTGGTTGACAAAGTTAATACTTGTAAAATTACTTTGTCTGTTATACTGATTTGCCAGTTGAATTAAGGAAGTGTATTTGGATCTGGCTGAGCTGGAGTTCATTTTCCCATAGCAGCCCTCCCAGTGCTGTACTCTGAATTGGTACCTGGAAAGGTGTTGATAACACAGCAGTGTTTTGGGTACTGCTGAGCAGCACTGGCAGAGCATTGGTGCTGTCTCCAACATTCCACCCCATCAAGGGACGAGGGGTGGGCAGGGACCTTGGAGGGGACACAACTGAGCCAGCTGGCCCACATTAACTCAAGGGATATTCCATACCATATGATGTCAGCTCACATATAAAAGCTAAGGAAAGGAGATGGAATTGAGGACGTTCAATATTTACAAGGCTTGCCTTCCAGAGCACTTTTGGTGCATGCTGGAGCCCTGCTTCCTGGGAAGTGGCCAGACATCACTTGCTATTGGGAAGTGGAGAGTAAAGACTTTGGTTTCTTTTTCTTTGTTTGTGCATGTGCAACCTTTCATTTTTGTTTTAGCAAATTTTCTTATCCCAAACAATGATTTTTTTTCCATCTTCATTTTCCTACCTTGCCCAGCTGAGAAGTGGAAGTAATAGAGCAGCTTGAGGGGCACCTTGTTTCCAGCTAAGGTCAACCCACCACATGAAGTATAGTTGATTTCAATATAAGTCTCAAATCTGTATCTTCTGTGACTTTATGCAATTCAGGATTGGTCATATGGCTGTTTTGAAGACAACAAAATATTTGAAGACAGCACCAAAGGCAGTGTGATTGATATATTTAAGAATGCTTCTAGCTGGTACAAATTTCAGCATGCACTTGTTTGATTAAAATGCTGCCTCATTCTTGAATGCTATAAAAATTTTAAAAAGGTTTAATTAGGAGTGCATAAATTCTAGCATTTGAAGAGGATCTTTTTTCTGCATTGGAAGTCTATTTTGCAGTGTAGTCATGGATCATTGATGTCACTGCACAAGGCATATTTGCAAGAGAAGGACTTAAGTCATGGATAAAGCCAGGGGAGTTTTCAAGAAGTACTTTAAAGATTAAATGCATATTCACAATTACTTATACATTTAGTTTTTAAGTAGAGTAAATCAGAGTGAGAACTAGATGTTTAAAGCATGAAGCCCTCAGCTTTAACTGTGGAAGGAAAGAAATACTGTGTGGTGTTAAAAGGAGGGAGTAGTCTGGCTTCACTGTTGAAATTCACTTTTCTTATGTTGTCTATATTAAAATTAGAAATTAAAAAAAACCACTACAGTGATATACGATTGTCTACGCATGCATTTTTACCTTATGGAAAAATGTTTATAAGATTAATTCATAAATATCTATTTTATACTGTGAGCAATGCTTGAAGTACCTGGTGAAATGTTCTGATTTGTTACTGTTTGAAATTCTGTGTTGAGAAGTGACAACACTGGCCAAAAGAAGGGAAGCTATGGTTCCTGTTGGTCTCAGGATAGTAGCAGCCTGCCTAACCTTCAGAGTGCATGAAAAAGAAGAGAAATAATAAAATGTCTTTTTATCTCTGTGTACCAGGCAAAATTTCCCTTTAGGTGTGAAAAAGAAAGCACATTTTACTGATGAATTCGTTTCAAACTAGTACTGATAATTTATTGTCCTAGAAAGTCTGCAGCAGCATTTGTGGTCTGTTCATCTCAAGGGTTCCTGAACACTCCCAATTTCAAGTTAAAAGAATGGGAAAGGTATGTCAAAATAAAAAGGGTTCTCTTTTTATTTTATTTTTATCTTACTTATATGTATACACATGGTGTAACTACTTTTCACAAAAATAACTAATAAAAGACACAAAAAGCAAAAGAATTAATAATGGCAGCACATAAATTATACACTAAGCATAGTGTTGCAAAATATAGACATGAGTTTTTATATCCGTCCTGATAGATGAAGTTTTTGAGAGTACTGAACAACTGTTTTAAGTTGAAGTTAAAACTTAGATGCTCGAAGGAACATACATTCTTGACACCACTTTAAAGAAATTTGGAACAAAACTAAACCACATAAGTAACCTTTTCTACACTTCAAACTTTACTAATATAATCATCAGTGCTGCTTATTATAATCATGAAGAAGGTTACATTCTTGTAACTCAAATATATTTGTATCCAAAATAAGTGGCAGTTTGGCATTACTTGACCCTGAAAGAAATTTTTTACTTCTCTTCTAAGCGAAGGGGCAATAATCTGTTTGGAACAATAATTATTTTGACTTTTAAATAGAATTTCTTCTACAAACCTGGAGAAATCACTACTGAAGGTATTCCAACACACATGCTTGGCAACATTATTAGTGTTGAACTTTCACATATTTCCGGTGTGGTCCTACTCTACTTTGTTCACCATAGTAATTAACAAAGCAACATTAAAAAAAAAAAAAGAAAAAAGAAAGAAAGAAAAAAAAAAGCATTAGGAAGCAGGACTGAAAGGCTCTTCAGAGAAGAAAATGCCAGAAAGATGGTAGACAACAATGAAGTTGGTTGTGCATTGAGTGGTTTGTTTGTTTGTGCTTTTGGTTTTTGTGCTTTTGGGGTTTTTGGGGTTTTTTTTGGAGGGGGTTGATTTTTTATATGACTGCTTTCTTTTAGTGGCATTCAGACCTTCAGAAGCATCTAATAGGTCAAGCTGAGGAGCTAATGCTGAAGTGGTGTTACTTGCAGAGAGGAAAGTCAGTTTCAGTAACATCTAGGAAGCAGTTTGTGTCTACAGCCTTCTTTAGCAATCCTCCAGGAATTCTACAGAGAATGCAGGACATCTTGGCATAATTAATCCTACAACTTCAGGAAAAGTAGGCTGAGGAAAAGGGTCCAATATTTTCTAGAAAAACTTTGGTACCACAAAATGAATAACGCCAGATGCCTGTAGAAGTAGTGCCTCCTCTCCAAAGTGAAGAAAATTTTTTTTGTTCTAGAATGAGAGTTGGAATGCTGAGAGAACCAGACCTTTTACGTTGCTGAGCAAAAATATTCTGCTTTTAAAATTTATATTTAATTTTTCCTGGTAGATTCCTGTACAATCAGTTAAAGGTTGTTGAATTCAAATTAAAGATGAAGTAGTATTCAGGAGGCACAGTATTTTGAGCAATCTTAATCTTCATAGTATATAAACTTGCTGTGACGGAGAAGTTGAATTAATCAAAAGCAGGTTAAGTACAGGAAGCACTAACAAAAGTCCTCTTTTTTAATGCTGGCTCTAGTGCCGGCACCATCTGCAGTAGAGTGCTCTAGCATGGTGTTCTGGGGAGTTTCATGAGCAGGGGAAACCAGAGAGGAGTAGAAAGACCCTCCAGGAGCCTTCAAGTTGTGTGAAGGAACTACAGGCCTGTCAGTCTGACCTCAGTGCTGCAGAAGGTCATAGAACATGTCATCCTGAGTGCCACAACATGACACACACAGTACAGCCAGGGGAACAGACAGAGCCAACGTGGTTTTAGGAAAGGCAGGTCCTGCTTGACTAACCTGACCTCCTTCCATGACAAAGTGACCAACTTAGTGAATGAGGGAAAGGCTTTGGGTGTTGTCTACCTGGATTTTAGTAAAGCCTTTGACCTCTCCCACAGCATTTTCCTGGAGAAATTGGCTGCTCATGGTTTGAACAGGTACATTGTTCACTGCGGCGACTGGGGCACGGACTTCACAGGGTACATGCAAAGCCAATTTTATTTCTGACAGACAGGGTTTATATACTCGTACAAACACGAGGGCTTTCACAATCCCCTTTGTCCCCATGTAGGTAAAACCTTTGCAAACTTGCAGACTTGCAGGTCTGATCTAATCAACACAGTTAAACTCAGTGCTTAGCCCGATTCTCCATCCTATCTTATTTCCTTGGAGGAGGTGTCAGTCAGCTCCTTCCAGGGTTTAATTTTTACCAGGACTAGGAGATCACTGCTGCGATCTGCATTCTGAACCCCCACAGTTCACTTGGTAAAAAACTCTCAGAACTATTGATTCCAAAGAGTGATGATGAGTAGACTTAAATCCAACTGATTGTTGGTCAGAAGTGGTGTTCCCCAGCTCTCAGTATTTGGGTCAGTCCAGTTTAATATCCTTATTGATGACCCAAACAAAGGGACCAAGTGCATCCTTGATAAGTTTGCAGATGACATCAAGTTGGCTGGGAATTTTGATCTGCTGGAGGGTAGGAAGGCTTTGCAGAGGGATCTGGACAGGCTGGATTGTCGAGGTCCATTGTTCAACAAGGCAAAGTGTCTCTATCACTCTCTACCCGGAAAGAGATTTTAGCAAGGTGAGGGTTAACCACTTCTTCCAAGTAACAAGCATGGAAATGGCCTCAAGTTGTGCTGGGGAGATTTTGATTGGATAATATTAAAAAATTCTTCACTGAAAGGATTTTCAAGCATTGGAACAGGTTTCCGAGAGAAGTGGTTGCGTCACCATTACAGGCATTTTAAAAGACATGTAGATGTGATACTCAGTGACACATGTTATAGTGGTGGACTTAGCAGTGCTGAGTCGGTGGTTGGACGTGATGATCTCAAGGGTCCTTTNTTTCCGAGAGAAGTGGTTGCGTCACCATTACAGGCATTTTAAAAGACATGTAGATGTGATACTCAGTGACACATGTTATAGTGGTGGACTTAGCAGTGCTGAGTCGGTGGTTGGACGTGATGATCTCAAGGGTCCTTTCTAACCTAAATTCTTCTATGATTTACTAGACTAAGAGTTCTGGATACCACAGGTACATAGTTACTGATGGAACAATCATGCCACAGGTATGACTGCAGATTCTTCTACTCTGCTCCGCTGTAGTGTGCTATTACCTAGAAAGGTTCTCAGGATTATATTCTCTGTCTTAATGCAGCTGAGATGTGGAATGTGACACTGATGCTGACCTAAAACCCTGCTTACCACCCAGTGGTTCTTTCTTAAGGTTAGTATATTCACAGTAAACATGACAGCCTCTGTGATGCTCGGTCCTTTCATTTTATTTAAAAATATGAATATCCAGTTAATTGTTGATTAAAGTGTTGCTGATTTTCTATGGATAAATAATTTATGTATCAGTCTGTGTATGTGTTAACACTGTATGTGAAGCATGTGACCTCACCCAAACGGAACGGCAAGATTATGTGCATGCTAGCACTTTGAGAAAGCTGGTTTAATTGAATGATGTTTGTTATTTTTCCTTGCAACCACTTTTCCCGAAAGGGTGAGATAAGAGAGAATGGCAATGTAGAACTCTTCTATGAAACATGATAGTATACTGTAAATGTTTGACCTTTCCATCATTTAAGCAATAAGACACTCCAGGGTGTGCTGTTGAAGCATAATATTAACATAGCTCACCTACATTGAGTTTAGTATGCATGCTGATATCACACGGTAATGGGCACCCTGGAGTGTTTTATGGAATTATAAAATGCCAGATAAATTATTAGAGAGGATTTCTTATGTCTATACTTTTTAAAAAAACAAAACAAACAAAAAAGCCCACTTAACCATGAACAACTCTTAAACATATCAAAAGTTTTTCTAATTATTATTATTTATATTTTATTCATTGGTATTCAAAGCCAAATTAGCCTAGAAAATGTTGCCATAGTCTCTAGTATAAATATATATTAGGAAATAATGCCTGTCTGAGAGAGACTATTTGAAGTAGATAAGATAGCCAGTTTTGTAAATAAATGTAATTTCTAAATCTGATTAAAGACATATGCAATCACTTTGTTTCCAGGTTTGTGTATGCTCAAACTACTCAGAAGCTCAGTAGCCTTGACTTATTACTCCCAGTGATTTGACACAAACACATATTTTTATCTCTTCCTTATGTTTTACTATATCCCTTGCCACCATTACTTGATAACCTCTTTTTTCATTTTGCCTCTTTTGCATGCTCCTTTCATGTATGAATTTCCTTTGCCTCTTTATATTCAGTAAATGCCTTAATAAGATTTAGAAAGAGGAAAAACATATTAAAAAACCCCACCTAATAATTTCATTGGAAATCCTTCCATGTATACCTGAATTTGTCTTGTACTTTGTTTTCGTTTGAGCCTGGCCAGAGACCAGGAACTACCCAGGCTTGCAGACTTCCCCCCACCTTCTCGCAGCTGGGCAGAGTAGAGGGAAGGAAAAAAAAACTTCAAAGCCTCCACAGGGTTTGTGATTAAAGAATTTGAGAGAAAACCACTGGCAAAACAGGCAACCTACCTGATGATATAAAACTACATTTATTATA